>CAUEEP010000935.1:600000-767500 GCA_958450365.1 Mesorhabditis belari | reverse complement strand
TTCCATTTTTCCATTTTTCCCATAAACAATCCATTTCAGAGAAACTCGTCGCCGATCGTGCCCGTTTCCCGAGCGGAATTCGAAAGTTAGCGCAAATGGTTTGTGTCAGAAATGATATCTTCACTGGCTATATACATCAGTTCACGTTTAGAATATTGTTTTACTTTTTAAATCTCGAGAATTTCAGATGCACGATCGAAACCTAAAGTTGGGAATCTATGAGGATTATGGGAGTGCGACTTGTGCCGGATATCCGGGAAGTAAAGGATATGTTGAGGTGGGAGAAATATGCAATACTACAAGACAAATATTTCATTTCACAATCTCACCAGTAGGTTGCAAAAAACCGGAATACTTTCCATAGGGATGTAGGGTTACTTTTACTGAATTTAAACTGTACTGTATGGCTACAGTAGCCTACAGCCACTTGAGGGCTACTGTAGTCAAACCGGGATACTGTAGGGTTACAGTAGCCTACAGTCACTTGAGGGCTACAGTAACCTACAGTCACTGTAGGGCTACTGTAGTCAAACCGGGATACTGTAGGGTTACAATAACCAACAGCCACTGTAGGGCCACTGTAGTCAAACTGGGATACTGTAGGGTTACAATAGCCTACAGTCACTTGAGGGCTACAGTAACCTACAGTCACTGTAGGGCTACTGTAGTCAAACCGGGATACTGTAGGGTTACAGTAACCTACAGCCACTGTAGGGTTACTATCGCCAAACTATGATTCTGTAGAGTTACCGTAACCTGGTAGTAAACCATTTTAATCTCAGAGATTCAGACTGATGCAAAGACATTCGAAGAGTGGGATACGGATTATTTGAAATTCGATGGATGTAATGTTGATGTAACTGAAGTGATTGATGGTAAAGCTACAAAAGATTCAAAAGATTGAACTACTAATTTTGAAATCCCAATTTTTCCTTTTATAAAAAACTTTCTCCCATAACCCATTTTCAGGATTCAAATCGATGAAACGAGCGCTGAGCAAAAGAACAAAGAAAATGGTGTACTCGTGTGAATGGCCACTCTATTTGCGAGTCAATAATCACACAGATTGGGTAAATGAACAAAATCTGAACAAAATCTATTTGTTTCAAAAAAAACACTACGATTCTTCTATTTCTAGATCAATTACACCGATATCGCTGAAAATTGCAATATGTGGCGAAATTTTGATGACGTTTATCCAAGTTGGAGCTCGATTCTCGCAATCATCGATTTCTATGTGGAAAATCAAGATGAACTGGCGAAAGCGCAAGGACCCGGAGCATGGAATGATCCGGATATGGTAGTGAAAAGAGCAGCGGACCGGATTGCCTCCCTGGCCGACTGGCTAAGAGCTCTGTTTCTTAGTCGGGAGGTCCCGTCGCTGGGTCAGGGGTTCGATCCCGCTGGCTCGATTTTCAATTTCTTTTCTATTTTTGGTTTTTACCACATTATTCCTTTGAATAAATGTATTTTTAAATTCTTTAGATTCTTGTGGGAAATGAGAGCCTCACTTACGAAATGGCCAAGTCACAAATGAGCATTTGGTGTATTTGGAGTGCTCCGTTGTTGATGTAAGTGTTTAGACTTTGAAAAATAGAAATTTTCATTTTAAAATGAGCATTTTATGAATAGGTTATTGTTTGTAGAAAGTTTTGCATAAAATTTTTTTCCGTAAATCGTTTCATTTTTGAATTTAGATCTGTAGATCTTCGCATTTTGAAAGCTGAATATCGAGAGATTTTATTGAATCGAAAAGCGATCGCAATCGATCAAGATCCAATGGGGAAATTCGGGAAAATGGTGCAAAAGGTTGATTGCGATTGCGAAAATTTCTAAAAGAAAAACCAAACATTTTGATAAATTGGTGAATTGAAAACTGCGGGACTTTGAACTAAAATTTTGAACTAAATTTATTGAACATAAAACCATGAATTCATTCCAAATAATTTCCATTATTATTGACGACTTCTGCCCATTTTACAGGCAATTTGCGGGTTCCTCTTTCGTAGTAGGATTTTGGTTTTGAATCGAAAAACTTTTCGAGCCAATTTTTGACCGCTTCTTCCGAATCGAAGTGTTCTCCCGCAAGCCAATTACTCATGGTCCGGAATAAATAGTAATCAGAAGGAGAAAGGTCCGGACTGTATGGGGGATGCGCCAAAAGTTCCCAACCAGGGTTGTTTATTTTAGAGCGAGTCAGTTTTGCAACATGAGGGCACGTGTTGTCTTGGAGGAGAACGAACTTTGACTTGGAGGGCCTATTCTTCTTCAAGGATTCATTCACCTTTTCCAACTGTTCACTGTATTTGATTGCATTAAGAGTCTTCTTGCTATCCAGCAGCTCTCAGTACATCACTTCCTCCATATCCCAAAAGCGTCATTTGTTTCAATATTTTGGGCTATTTGTCTAGATTCTAACCATTCAAATTTTCAGCAATTTAGATTCATAGATATATTGGGTTGGTGCATTGAAAACTGCCGGACTTTGAACTAAAAGTTTGAACTAAATTTATTGAACATAAAAGCATCAATTCATTCCAAATAATTTCCATTATTATTCACGACTTCTGCCCATTTTACAGGCAATTTGCGGATTCCTCTTTCGTAGTAGGATTTTGGTTTGTGTGTGAGACAAGTGTGAGACTCGAGACTCAAAAATGGAGGACTGGAGATGTCCCAGTGTCCCAGTTTAAGCACTTTCTTCAAAAGAAACCCATTTTGGTGTCAATAGAAAAGTTGTAGAGAATCAAAAATTAGGCTTATAGTCAAATTTCCAAAAAGATACACTTAGTAGTTTCGCTTAAAATGCAAGTTTTGTGAAAATTCGTAAATTTGGCATTTCTTGAAAGCCAGTTTTTGAATCGTTCTGAAAATTTGGATATAAGCTTGATTTTTGATTCTCTACAACTTTTCCATTGACACCAAAATGGGTTTCTTTTGAAGAAAGTGCTCAAACTGTCACATATGACAATAGCCCGCAGTTTTCAATTCACCAACCCAATATTTGAAATTACGCAGGATGGTGATGTACGTGTTTTTTTGAAAACAATTCATCCAATTGATCCGCTCACGAATGAAACTTCGTACGCGATTGCTGTTTTCAACAAAAATCCAAAGCAAGAAAAGGTGAAATCTTCAAGAGACATAATTTCTGCGTTTTTAAATCTTTTGAAAGCTTTTTGACTTGAGTTGAAACGAAAAATGAGCGGCATTTGTATTGTCGTGTATGTAAACGCATTTTCAGTATCACCAATTCACTCTCGCTTCGCTTGGCATCAAATCGAGTCTCGGGAAATTGAAAGTTGAAGAGATTTGGAGTAAAAAAGTGTTAGGGATCGTCGAAATCGATGCCACGATACAGGCAATGTTTTAAAAAATAATTTCTGAAAAAAACAATCGGCTAAATGTTTTGCTGAGAGTCACAAAGAATCTCTAAACTTTAATAACAATTTAAGTGCTCATTTTTAGGTGAAAACAAATCCAGCGGGGACACTTCTCTTCACGGCTAACATTGTAAAGAATCTTGAGAACTATATTTCGTAAAACAAGTTCAAATTTGATTTTAGAGGTGATTATTAAGCTTTATACTATTGAATAAAAGCTTTAAATGAGCATAGAATGACCGATTTTCTAAAAGACATTTATTTTAGAGAATTACTGCAATTAAACTTCAGTCAGTGATGCAAAAATTCGAATCATATAGAAAGATTATATAGAAAAATCATATAGAATCAAATAGAATCAAATAGAATCATATAGAATCATTTAGAATCATCTAGAATCAAATAGAATCATCTAGAATCATCTAGAATCATTTAGAGTCATCTAGAATCATATAGAATCATCTAGAATCATTTAGAATCATATAGAATCATATAGAATCAAATAGAATCATATAGAATCATCTAGAATCATCTAGAATCATATAGAATCATTAGATAGAATAGACCGAACATAAAATAAAAGTTTTATTAAAGAATGGGCCGAATTTAGATTGATTTTTGACTAAAATTATCGAAAATATAGAAGTATCAAGAAAAAGATCGCATTGTTCTCTTCATTTCATTCATTTTGCTGCTTGTTTTAGTAACACAATGGTTTTAAAAGATATGGAATTTCTAGCAAAAAATACAGCTAATTTAAGGCAAAAATTCTCTCAAAAATTTGGGCATAGTGACGCCAAAAAAAGGCGAGGTCGGCTCAGTCGATCACTCGAAAAAAGGGAAACTTTCTATACCGGAGTCCAGTCCAGATGTCAGATGCCAGATTTGAATTGATTCATCGATTTTCCATGGACGTTGTTCACAATTCGACGGTTTCTTCGAGGAATTACCCTCGGCTTTGAGCCCTTTGAGCATTCGACGTCTAGGACGTCGAAACAACTTCTTTTTTTGAAGATATCGACGAAACAATATTCATATTTCTTGTTCTTTTTCTTTTTCTAGTGCATTTTCTCTAAACTTTCGTATAGATTTCTTTTTCTTTTCTAAAGGAATTTCCCTTGTTTTCCCTTGTTGCTAGGTGACCGTTTTTCCCCAAAATCAAAGCTTTTCTTCGTTAAATTTTTCTGCATTTCTCTCTTTTTTCAGTTATTTTTATATAGAATCCTTTTTATAAAGCAAAGTATTCAAAAATTATCCAAAAATTGTAGTTTAGAATAGATTTTATTTAGAATTTAACCTTTTGTTTTGTCGGCAAAGGAAATTTCTCCAGGAAATTTCTCCAGGACTTCTGAAAATAGTCTAAAACTTATTTACTCTTAAAAAAACCTAAAATTTAGCTAAATTTAGCTAAATTTAGCATAATGGATTAGATAAAGCCTCCTGTTTTACATCAAAATCTAGGAAAACCGCTGTCACTTTGTGGGAAATTTTTGACGAAATCGTCAATACATTGAGGGAAAAAGAGTAAGATAAAACTTTATTGGGATAAAAAATAAAAGAGTAGAGTAAAATGATTTCTCTCCCCTTTTCCCTCTCAAATGTTTCATGGATTTTTCCCCCTCTCTTTTCTGTTGTTTATCCCAATAAAGATTTCTTTGCAACTACTCGTCGAGAACTCTCTCTCTCTCTCTCTTTTTCTTTATTCTTTAAAAAAATCACGAAATTCTTCTTTCCCCAACAAAACTCGATCTCGATTTTCCACGCCTGTTTACGCGAATCGCTTTTTTTATTTTTTTATTTATTTTTAATTTATTTTTGTTACCAATTCTACATCCTGTAAAACCATTGTATTACTTGAACAGCAGCTATTAGGTTGATGCAAAAGTCTTTTTCATTTTTTTCGTACTTCCGTTAAAAAGTAACAAATGCACCAATTGAACAACGGTTTATTGCATTCGAAAGGCCAATTATTTTTCTGCAAAATGACATTAAAACGAGTTTAAAATGTCTTATGTCTAGATTTTTTTGAGAGCCAGAAGTCGGGTAGTCAAAAAAGGCTACGGCTCGATGATGCATTTTAGACGTTTTAGCTAAGGAAACCAATCTTGATGTTAATAAATAAAAGATAGAGCACAAAAAGTTAGATATTTTTTCAGATTTTCAGAGAAATTGATTCAGCCAATTTCTTTATAGAGGTTTTTATAGATTTTTATGAAAAACCCGTTTTCACTCTCGAATTTGCTTGAAAGTGAACCCAAATTGACTTAAAAAGATGGGAAATTGAACAATAAACACTTTTCATTTAGAGCAAACCATAGGTTAATTGATGACTTTGTTATTTTTCAAAAGAAGTACGAAAAAAATGAAAAAGACTTTTGCATCAACCTAATAAAATAATAAAAATAATAATGAAAGAATAATGCGATCCGCAGATTACAAATAACTAATTAAAACAAATTTAAAAAGAAAGAAAAAAAAAAGCGATTTGCGTAAATTTCTTGTAATTAGTTATTTGTAATCTGCGGATCGCATTATTCTTTCATTATTATTTTTATTATTTTAGCTGCTTTTTAAGTAATACAATGGTTTTATAGGATGTAGAATTTGTAGCAAAAGCAGTAAAGTAGCAGCAAAGCAGTAAAGTAAAGCAGTAAAGTAAGGCAGTAAACCAGTAAAGCAGTAAAGCCAAATTGGAGGCAAAAATTCATCCCAAAAAGTTGAGCATAGTGGCACCGATAGGGGTGTAGGCGTTTCAGTGGCTCACCGCTTCTTTCCCTTCCCTTTACGGATTCAGGCCAATTCGGGATGATTCCAGGATCTTCGAACTTTTCATTGCTTTTCTATGAGATTCACTGAATCATTTGAGTATTTAATATATTAAAAATATGGTCTGAAATGTATGAAACCGTTCTTAAAAAGACTCTAAAGATGAATTTGAGCCTTTGCGAAGACTTTTTCATTCGTGGCCATTCGGGCAACATTTTCATTCGTGGCCAATTCGGATCGATTCGGGCCAATTCGGATCGATTTGGGCCAATTCGGATCGATTCGGGCCAATTCGGATCGATTTGGGCCAATTCGCGGCCGTTAAGAGATCTTCGAACTTTTCACATTGCTTTTCTATGAGATTCATTGAATCATTTGATTATTTAATATGTCCTTTATGTAATCTGACATGTATAAAAGGAAAGCACTAAATACCAGAATCCTATGCCAGATGGAGAGCGATTGTGAGCGCAAAAAAAGAAATCTCTTTTGCTTTGTAGATGATATAAAAAAAGATATTTGACTGGAAATTTGTACCCGGAGATTTTCGGGATCGGCGAATCGATTGGAGATACCGTATTTTCTCTAATAGTAGTGCACCCCAGCGAGGCGAGTTGGTGACTATTTTACGGCTTTCAAAGTTCTCACAGAAGCTCAACACTCAAATCCCCCACTAGATCTCATCGTCAGCTACATTCTCCAACCCCACATCGATAGGTTCTGATAAGCGGTTCTCGAGATTTCGAGCAATTTAGACGACGCTCAAAGTGCACTACTATTAGAGAAAATACGGTATTCATTTTATTGAGTCAACCAATTGAAAAAAATAATTTTAAGTCGATTATTGAGACTATTGAGTCAATCTCTACAAATTTAACATTTCGTTTTACTTTTGAATTCACTTATAAAAATAAGATCATTGTAATGATTGACCAGTTTTGCAACTCGGATACTTTATTCAAAAATGATAAAGCCTGAAATGACAAAAATTATTCTATATGATTCTATATGACTCTATGATCAAAATGATAGCCTGAAAGATCATCAAACCCAAATGATAAATGAATCAACTCTTCTGGAGTTCTGTGGAAGTTTAATAGCAAATTACAACAATAATCTGATTCGATTCATGCATCAATAAACTTTCACACAATCCACAATTCATTCTTTCTAATCCACTTTTCACTTTCAATCTTTATTCACAATTTTCTTTATTCTTTATTTATTCTTTATTTCTTTATTTCTTTTTTTCTTTATTTCTTTATTCAATTACTTCAGTTATTCAATGAGTAAACTCATTTTTACTGACGTTTCACTCAGTTCCGAGGAAATGGACAATGAAAAATGATCGCCAATCCACCAAATGTTCCCAAAAAAAAAACCACAGCGACAAAATATTACAGCACTCACACTTGTTCTGTTCGTCTATCTTTTAAGAAAGCGTCAAAAGCGATCACTTTTTCTATCCATTTTTTTCCCAAAACCTTTTTTCTTTCTTTATGTGCCAAATGGACACTTTAAATTCATTCAATAGATTGATTATTTTGTCGAAAATTTCGTCAGAAATTCCTTTTTCTCTAATAATTATAAAGTTCTGCTTTTGTTATTTGCTTAAAAACCTTTCATTTTTCGAATTTCTCTCGAAAATTCTGCCCACAATTTTCCCAGTGATCAACAAAATTTTCCCGATAACTTTTGCACTTTTTGTCTAATTATTTCCATGGCAACGATTGAAAATATTATCCATTTTCTTTTCTTTTTTTAAAATCTAATATATTTGTGTGGGTTTGTGGGCAAAAATGACCTCAATTCTTCATAATTTTCATTTCATAATCTCTAGGATTTATTCAGAAGAGTTTTTTCTTGAGCTTGAGTTTCTGTGTCGCATACTGCTTAATTTTCTTGTCTTAAGACTATACCGTAATACCTACCGTATTACGTATAAATACTGTAATAGACCCCCCAGCCCCCTCGTAAAGTCGCGTAGTCGCAAAAGTTTTTCAGTTTTTCAGTATTTAATTTTTTTCAAAACGCCCGTACTTTCAAAAAATGCGTCTTTGGTATCAGCTGAAATAACTGAAATTCAAGGCTAAATTGCAAATTTTCTGATAAACCGTAGTTTCGTTGTCAGTTTTCATTCGATTAACTCAATTTTGAGCCCAATTGATCAAATTTTGTTATTCCTTTGTTAAATGTGACTAAAATTCAGCTGATCAAATGGAAATCGGCGGTCAGATTCTAGTAGTTTTTGTTTAGAGAATTTGAAAGAAGCTAAAGAAGCCCCCATAATCTAAACTGCTTTCAAAACGTTCCCTAAATCGTTCTCAACTCTCCAATAGCTTCTTTAAGTCCTCAATTCACTCATTTCATAATCTCTAGGATTTATTCAGAAAAGTTTTTTCTTGAGCTTGAATTTCTGTGTCGCATACTGCTTTATTTTCTTGTCTTAAGAGTATACCGTAATACCTACCGTAAATACTGTAATAGAACCCCCCAGCCTCCTCGTACAGTCGCGTAATCGCAAAAGTTTTTCAGTATTTCATTTTTTTCAAAGCGCCCGTACTCGCAAAAATGCGTGTTTGGTATCAAAAAATAGCCCTGAATTTCAGCTATTTTTTAATACCTAAGCGAACATTGTAGCATAAACCAGTGTCGAGAGGCAGTCGTTCAAAGCTAGACTACGCAACGCTCCGCACCGTCATTATGGGGGTGGGATACTTGACGTCAAGCGTCAATTGTTTTAAAAGTTTCTCTCACAACAATAAGCTTAGCAACGCTTGTTTAGATCCGAACAACCTACCGTAAATACTGTAATAGAACCCCCAGTCCCCTCGTACAGTCGCGTAGTCGCAAAAGTTTTTTAGTATTTCATTTTTTTCAAAGCGCCCGTACTTTCAAAAAATGCGTCTTTGGTATCAAAAAATAGCCCTCAATTTCAGCTATTTTTTGATACCTAAGCGAACATTGTAGCATAAACCAGTGTCGAGAAAAACTCGTTCAAAGCTAGACTACGCAACACTCCGCACGGTCATTATGGGGATGGGGTACTATTACAGTATTTACGGTACGTAATACGTAATACCTACGTAATAAGTAGACCTTAAACTATACCGTAATTATTCGAATCGACTGCCCCCCTATAATGACCGGAGCGTCACGTAGTCGAACTTTAAGCGTTTCGTTCGCAGCGCTGTTTTATGCTACAGTGTGCGTTTAAGTGTTAAACGATAGCCCAAAATCTCAGCTATATTTTGACACTAAATATGTAGTTTAAAAAAATAAGGGCGCTTAGAAAAAAATGAATTATGGAAAAGTGAAAAAATTTTTTCGACTAAGCGACTGCTTCGATAAGAATAATTACGAGAAGTTAAATTCAAACTTGTTTATATCTAAAGCTTCTTATAAATTCCCCATGTTTACAGCTCATTTTTCAACTTTTTTTTTTGTTTACCACGTCATCGTCAACCGGTTTTGCATTCAAAATTTCGGGGTTGAGTAAGCGGGTGAGGGTTCAGTGAAACGGGTAATCCGTTCGGCCTTTCACACAAAAAATGTTTCCAATTTTTCACCTCATTTCCCGATTTTTCCTAAAGTTTCAAAGTTTATGCTCAGAATATTTCTTTAAATAATTGCTGACTTCCGACTTTTTACCCGAGAAAATCCCGGGTTGGCGCTTTAAAGTGTGGTAAAATTACCGTACCCCTTCCAATTTACAGGTATAAAAGATCATTATTTCATTGGGTATAATTCTTTTGGCGTATTTCTGCATTTAAGCGTCCTCACACTGCTCATTCTGACTCTATCTCTATCAATCATTTTTTTTCTAAGCGCTGGTTAAAGCTAAAAATTTGTTTTATATGTCAAAAAATTGCTCATTCTTTCTAACTTTAATTTGATATATAAACGAGTAGAGATAAACGTACTGGTGTCAAGATATGAGCGTTTGTTTGAGAGTAGACTTGGACTCGGCGACGGGCTTCTATTAGAGTATTTACAGTGTTTAGAAAACAAGAAAAAGAGGGAAATTTACATTTCTTTACATGGAAAAAGTCATTAGTCGTATTTCCTTTTTTTCTTAGAAATGGCCACAAGTCTTGATCATCTTTGAGCGAGTTTGAGCGACAATTGCGCCACAAATTTTACGCGATCTAGTTGACAGTATGCCCCGGACTGTCAACTAGATCTCCAAGCGGTCATTGCAGCTAAAGGCGTCAAAATATTGAATTTTTCGCCTCTAGGTCTGTGCCGCCAAAACTTTTGTCCATTGTTTTTGTGCCCTACAAAATATTGAAAAATTTGCATTTCTTTACATGGAAAAGTCATTAGTCGTATTTCCTTTTTGCTCAGGAATGGCCACAAGTCTTGATCATCTTTTTGGTGTTACTGCTTTGATGGGGAATCGAACGACGAGTACAGGTTTGAGTTTTTAAAGAAAAAAAAGTTATTTGAACCCAAAAAAAACATCTCCAAAGATCGAAAACATAAAAAAAATCAAAAGAAAAACCGAATTTTCACTTCAAAACCCAGAAATAGACCTTTTGATTTCCAGAAGCCTCAACGTCAACGCAAGACTCTCTTTTGGAATTGCTCGAAAATGAGGTGCGGGAATTGAAAAAAATGACTATAGAATAAGAGAATTCTCATAGTTTAAAAGAAAATCAAATACATAAAAGACTTTAAAAAGCTTCATGCAACAAAAGATTGAAGATCTCGAATTCGACAACGACAATCGATCCAACAAATGCACAAAATGAAACCATGTATTGGCTACCGTCGGATCTCCAACATTTGTACACAAAATTCACCCATGTTTGTGAGTTTTTAAAGGACCGAAATGCTTGCTACAGTACTCGACAATGAAATATGATATTTGAAAAACGATCGTCACTTTCGCGCGTCTGTAACTCCCTTGTCTTTGAGTTTAAACTATTAGTGTTATACATTTTCTGAAAGCTCTTTTCAACGGCTACATAATGGTAATATTAATATTTAGAAATACGGTAAAGACATAGGGACTTACAGACGCGCGAAAGTGACGATCGTTTTTCAAATATCATATTTCATTGTTCAGTAGTGTATATTCTATTTTTTACATATTAATATCTTTAGCCCATTACGAATGGATAATCTTCGGGATTCTTTTCATTGCCGTTCTTCTCATTTTAGCACTCGTCACCGGCATTTGTTGTTGGCTTTTTAAACATAAAAAGTTTGTTTTTCGAGAGAAATTTAGAGATTTAAAAGTTTCATGTAAAGTAAAAGTTGTAAAGTAAATGTAAATATAATTTTAAATTATTTTATCAGAGAAAGTTGCCTTTTTTCAGACGAGTTATCGAGCGTCATGATGAGCCGATCGTTTCTGAATACGAAGATGGATATAAATGGCCTAGGTTTGTAAAAATTGGGTAGTATGGAAAATGGTTTAAACTCGTTTAAAAAATAAATTACCAAAACTCTCTTCTGATTTTTAATCATTTCCAGATGTTTCGCTTGCTGCTGTCGAAAGAAAATGAGTCGATCACAATGGGAAAGGCAAGGATCGGCATCGAATTTGGATCCATACAAGAGGCAACCATTGCCACCGATTACTGGGCATCAATATGATGAAGGTTTGTGAGGGCAGAGATTGTATTCATCTTTAAATTTCCCTTGCTTGCTTTCCTGCTTGCTTTCCTGCTTGCTTGCAAGGGACGGGGCGCGTATAAAAGGTCCGTCGCTCCGGCCCTTCCCCATTGGCAATCTAACTTTAAGCTGAAATATCTTGGTGTTGAGCTGTTTAATTTAAATATTTTGATATCATTAGACTCGCCAAATTTTTCTCTATCGATTGGTACAAAAACTATTTAAATTCGACACCTCAGCACAAAGATATTTAAGCTCAAAGTTGGATTGCAAAAGGGCGCGTATAAAAGATCTGTCGCCCCGCCCCTTTTCCCATTGGCAATCTAAGTTTGAGCTTAAATTTCTTGGTGTTGGCCTGTCCAATTTAAACAGTTTTTATACCAATCGATAGAGAAAGACTTGGCGCATCTAATGATATCAATAATTTATAAATTGAATAGCCCAACACCAAGATACTTGAGCTGAAAGTTAGAGTGCTAATGGGAAAAGGGATGGGGCCACAAATACTTCAAAGTAGCACCTCTGATCTCTTGTTTCTGCGCATCGGTCAACCAAGAGAGATGTTTATCGATGAGTGTATTGATGTCTTTTCTTTTTCGTTTCATTGTCGTCCAATTTAAAACAGTCCAATTTAAACAAATACCAATCGATAGAGAAAGACTTGGCGCATCTAATGATATCAAAATATTTAAATTAAACAGCTCAACACCAAGATATTTCAGCTTAAAGTTAGATTGCCAATGGGGAAGGGCCGGAGCGCGTATAAAAGACCCGTCGCCCCGCCCCTTTTCCCATTGGCAATCTAACTTTGAGCTTAAATTTCTTGGTGTTCGGCTATTCAATTTGAACAGTTTTTATACCAATCGATAGGGAAAGACTTGGCGCATCTAATGATATCAATAATTTATAAATTCGACAGCCCAACACCAAGATATTTCAGCTCAAAGTTAGAAAATGGGAAAACGGCGGTATCAAATGTCCAATAGTCGGAAATACCAACTCTTTAGGCTGATAGTGAGGGAAATTTGATTTTCCAACTTCAATCCGATCACTTTTCATTTCGATTCGTTAATCGTATTGATTTTAGATGGTTACAATGGTTCCTATCTTCCGCCGAATCGTCTCCCGCCTGTTGAAAAGAAAATCCTCCATTTTCATCCAAATGACGCAACGTGGGGAATGAATATTGCAGGTAAGAGAGCAACAATTTCTATATTAACATTTCATATAGTCAAGGCATCATTTCAAACTCCATAAATCGTTTCAAATTTCAGGAATCAAAGACATTCCCTCGGTGAAAATCTCTTCGAATCAACATCGCCCGTTGCCTCAATTGGAAAAGTTTTAACATTTTAAAAAGCTTTCATTATTGAAAGGAATTCAATTTCAATTTAATTTCAATTCGATTTCAACTCAATTTCAATTCGATTTCAACTCAATTTCAATTCAATTCCAATTCAATTCAATTCAATTCAATTTCAATTCAACTTCAATTCAATTCCAATTCAATTCAATTCAATTCAATTCCAATTCAATCCCAATTCAATCCCAATTCAATCCCAATTCAATCCCAATTCAATTCCAATTCAATCCCAATTCAATCCCAATCCAATCCCAATCCAATCCCAATCCAATCCCAATCCAATCCCAATCCAATTCCAATTCGAAAACTTTCCAAATCGATTTCATTTCCATTCGGGTATCTCATTCAAGTCAAAGAATTGTTTCGTTTTTAAAAATTCTTCTCATTTCTGTGACTCCATTCCATTTGACGAGTATTTTTTGTGTGTTTAAAGCTTTGTTTTTTTCAATTCACCCCAGGTGAAGAAGTGTAGAAATAGTTTTTGAAAACTTCAAATCTATAAATATTCATCAAGAGTCACTTATCACAACCGTCAATCACATTAGGGAAAAGGCGATGAGAATTGAAGAAAAAAATTGAAGAAATGATGAAATGCTTAATCAATTCTTTCTAGAAATAACTATTTTGTAAAGATTTTTAAATCAAAATCTCTCAGTTGATCACTCAGTTGTTCTCTTTTCATAGAATTCCGTGATTTCCCCAGCAAAACGTCGTTTCCAATCGAGTTCAGCCTCAGCCGAAACAAGCTGCAATTTGATTATCATACTGGGTTAAGGAAAAAGTCCTGTCTTGTCCTGCCTGCTCGCTGCGAAAAATTCAATCCAAAAAAAGGTGATTTTTAGAGACACCAAACTTGAATTTAACTGTTTTCAGCCTGTGTCGCATAGCATTTTGATGTCAAGGTCATGAAAAATGCTATGGCTCTTCTATTCTATGTAAAATTACACGTAGATTTTATGATTTAATTGTCGTTAATGTATTGTCTTAGAAAGCCAAAAAATATATTAGACATGCGAGCTGATCGATCTGATCGATTGTCCCTGCCCACTTTCGCCTTTTTGCCGTTTTTCTCAGCTTTCTCTAAACGAATTCTAAAATCTTTAATATCATTCGATAGGAGAAAAGATTAGCTATCGAATGGTACCAAATACGTTCAGCTTTGACCAACTTTTTTTTTACTTTTTTTCAATTTGGACATAGATTGGTACAATTTGGACATAGATTGGTACCATTTGGACATATGTATTTGGTACCATTTGATAGCTAATCTTTTTTCCTATCGAATGATATTAAAAGTTTTAGAATTCGTTTAGAGAAAGCTGAGAAAAACGCGCGAAAGTGAGTGGGGCCAATCCGATTGGATCGTATGTCCGCAAAGCTTCTGTCACCGTGACCCAGTCGGGAACGCGCTTGTCCACGGCTCACACGGTCTGGGTTCGATTCTCGGGCCGTGTGCCGCAATCCTGTACTTACAGAATCTGCAACTTTGCCTTAAAATGAGAATGCAATGCTGAAAGAATGCAATGCTGAAAGAATGCAACGCTGAAAGAATGCAACGCTGAAAGAAAGCAATGCTGCAAGAATGCAATGCTGAAAGAATGCGATGCTGAAAGAATGCAATGCTGAAGGAATGCAAGAGTGCAATGCAGTTTTGCCAGACCTCTATTCTTACCTGTTTCTCGAAAGCTCCAATCTCTTTCACTTCTGGATGTTGCTCGAGGAATTTTTGGACCTTATCATTAAATGAAAACTTTTCACAAAATACCAAACAAACCATTTGTACTTGTTGTATGGTGAGTGTATCTAAACATCCGATTACAACATCATTCAATTCTCGAGGAGATGTTGAAAGACTAAAAGTGATTGATTAGATTTTTTCAGCGATCGGTATTGATCAAAGTTTTCGGTCAGAGCCGCTATTATTCTTATTCTATTTGTATTATTTCATTTCTCCGATATGTCAAATAGTCATTTTGAAACGGTTTTTTCCCTAAGAAACCTTTGAAATCGTTTACTTTTTATAGATAAAATCGAATTCCTCAAAGAAAAGCTCCAACAATTTCCCGTTGGTCACTGAATTTTGATTGAAAGCGGCAAAAACGATCTGGAAAAATGGTATTCTTAAGAAACTTTGGTACTTTCGTACTTTGGTCCTTTGGTACTTTGGTCCTTTGGTACTTTGGTACTTTGGTACTTTGGTACTTTTGTACCGTTATACTTCACCATTTTTTTCCTATGCAATACCGTTATTCCCCAAATCTACTTTTCACTATGCTAATCCAGAAGTACAATCTTGTAAACGTTTACAAGGATCATTCATTCAAAGTTTTTTCAATTCAATTTTGAATTCACATTCAATTCACAAGGATTAATGGTTCTAACGTTTCATATTGATGTGAAAGCCAATTTTCATTTCTTGGTGGGCTAAATGAAGGGCTAAATTCAATACCAACTCGAATCAGTCTTTGGATTTTTGATTGGGTTTTCAAAATTTGATTTTAGCCCTCGACACCTTTTTCCAAGATTCAAGCTCAAATGATCTTGAATCTTGATCAAATGATCGTCACGTTGCTCGATGTCGTTTTCTTCTACCTCTAAATCCTATTGAAATCTGGAACTCATTTGACTCAATATTACAAAATGAACAAATTGCGAGTTCTTCGCAGGAATCCTATCATGAGCAAAGCTCGAGGTTAGTGCTTATTGTGAGTTTTTTCAATTCATCTTAATTCAGGACATTACTACAAACTCTTCGGCTCATATGTAGCCACTAAAATGTCACCAAAATGGAAAGCTATACTGGTAAAGTATCGAAACTTTTCATATTTCCTTTACCTTAATATCTTGTTGTCGAATTTCTCGATTTTGTATATCGACTGATTTGCGGAGAATCCTGAATTTAGCATTTTTTTTCCTTTATATTTGCATTTACAAACCATCGAATCTTTTCCAAATTCTTTGAACTGCAAACAGCCGAAAGGAGTTTATTTCGTTCGGCTTGATTTGCTGAAAGTTTTTTGCGTTATGAACATTTTTTTTAATCAAGAACAAACTTTCTTTCAAATAAAGTGCCCAAGTTTTGTCAAAATCTTCATCATTTCCGACAAAAATCGCTGTTGTGTAGATGAGTTGGCGGAGAAGAGGACCGACTCTAGAAAGGAAAGAATTTCCTTAATAAAAATCAAAATTTGGTTGCAAGCGAAATTGACTCTAGAAAGGAAATTCTCTCCTCACTAAAAATTAAAATTTGGTTGCAAAATTGAAGTTTGCGGTTTGCGGAATTGAATCCGTGAGCAAAGATGGGATAGGTTTCAGAGTCTAGCACACTATCCACTAGGCCGCCGCTGCTTTTACCGCATTTTTGCGTGGCGCCCTCTTATAGGTGAGGTCGCGATTTGCTAAAAATTGCTGAGGACAAGCTTTTCTCAAAAACCAGGGCGCATAGGGAAAAAGTAAAAAAAATACGTTTCTTTGAATTCTACGGGCCCGTTTTGTAGCTACAGTGGCGGAGAATTAAATAGAATTTAAAATAAATTAAATAGAACCGATGCTCCATTTGCACAAAGACCACGAATTTTCCATTATTTTCACACCCATTCAAAAAGACATTAACAGCTATTTTTTTTGATGTTATCTTAGATTTCGATTGACACCGCTCTTAGCTGAAAGTTCTTTCTCTGTAACTTGGTAGTTTAGGTTTTCTTCAGCCTGTAGGTCCGGTTTCGAAAATCGGTGTTAAATTTAAAAAAGTTCTCTCGTTAAAGAAAACCACTCCTTAAAGAATTTCTCGTGTACTTTATGCCTAAAACTGTAAACGCAACCTTTCTGATGCACTTAATGCCCCATTTCTTTCTCTTAACAAAGGATATGTTTCCATTTTGAGCCGAAACTCAAGATCTCGTTGCCGAACCTGCTTCCCTCACCTGCTTCCCTCACTCGCCATCGCTCCACTTTCAGTTGGTTGAAGAACATTTTTGCGGAATTCATTCAAATATCTGCCCGCATTTCCCTCTCGATCCACTTGACATTCAGCTTCGATTAGTTGAAGAAAATAATGCCTAAATTCGAATGTTCACGATTTAGATTTCGAGTTTTATCACGCTTTAAAGCTAGTGATCGTCTCTCGATCTAAACGAATGATCTCGTCAAAAGAAATCCCATCAAGAAGTGGATTGAGTAGATGTTTTAGTGCTTTCTAAAAACTGGCTTTGATCCTATTTCTAAATTCTTTTTAATTAACCTTAATGAGCGCTTGTGCCGGCTCATTGGTGAATCTCTTATGGACATCTAAAAGACCATTGATCAATTGAGTGAATGGAAGGACTTCGGTTTCAATCGAAATCAACTCGTCAAATCTGAAAACAACGATGAGTTCAGAGAGTTTCGTAGTTGGGGTTGAGAAAACAAAAAAATGGTTGGCACCGGGATACGAACCCACGACCTCCGGCTTACCACGTGAACGCTCTACGAATGAGCTACACCGACAGATATCCCACTGCCGCCAAAGGAGGGCTTTATCCCTTACTTGATATTTGAACTAATATTGTCATTAGATTTTATCAATTAGATTTTGTCAATTATTTCCAACCTCAACGCCGTTTTGTATTTGATTGCTCCTTCTCGGGCACACGCAAAAAGATCGTTGATCATTTTGGCTCGAGTGATCACATCGAATTCCTAGAATAAGTGGAATAAATTGTGACTCTTCTCTTGCTAAATAATCTCATCTTTTGAATGCTTACATCATTCTTGATCCTCTTCAATATCTCTTCCCATCCATCATCTCCATATGAGACACGAATGAAACTCTTTGCCCCGAAATTCACAATGGGAAATTGCCCATCATTCGTTTCAACATTCAGCGTATCATCTGAAAAGAAAAGTACAGGCAAAATTTCCCCAAAACCTACTTGGAGCCAAGATTTCCAGCTTTTCCTCGTTTCCATTCTTGTAGAAGACGGGGATGTGCCATTTTCTGAAACAATTCAATTCAAACAATTCAAAGAATCGTCACCAGAGCTCAAATTTCAAACATTAACTCACGTGTCAAAGCTATCTTCTGGATATTTTGGATTGAGAGTTTTCGAAAGATAGAATCGACGCTGTGAAATCGAGAATTTCCCTGGTGATTGCTTTTCCACGGTTAGCAATGGGAAACCGATCTGGAATTGGGAAATTTAGAGGCTAACATTTGTCTCTTATTGTAAGAAGTATTTCTATTCTATGGCTTAAGTGCTCTTCACTTTAAGGTCACTATTTCTTTGGTTGAAAGCTCTTATCCCTTTTTCAAACGAGACTTCTAAATGGTAAGAATATTGTTTATCCAATTTGACGGAAACTTGGCTCTAATGAGCAACCTTACACCTATTACAGCAGTTGGCACCATATTGAAACCATATTGGAACTGATTGGAGCCATTTATAGAATCAGATGTAGAACCATATTGGAACTGATTGGAACCATATTGGAACCATTTGAAACATAAATGTCATGCGTTCATGCGTTCAGAATGTTCGTTCTTTTTTGCGTTCTTCATGCGTTCATGTTTAGTAACTTTTCCCTTATTGTTAAATTATTGTGATAGGTTGCTCTGATGACTGCTGTGATAGGTTGCTCTGATGACTGCTGTGATAGGTGAGCAACCTATCACAGCGGTTGGCAACAAAAGCAATAAACAATAAAAAACAATAAAAACAAGTTTGAGATGAAACCTTAAACTTCGGTAATTAAAAAAGTCAATGATTTTTTTCCAGGAACAATAAAATTAATGAGCAACAAATAGAAAACGCGTTGGCGAGGGATACGGTAGCAAAAAGGAAGCTCGAATTTTGGCGAAAAAACAGTGAACTTTTAAGTCATGTTTTTGGTATTTTAGCTTAATACTGTTTTATTTCTAACAAACTTTATAAAAAAACTTGAGGGGAAACCTTTGTATCTACAATTGCAAACCTGTGACGTCCATTGTCTCGCAAAATCCTCGAAAGAAATCTCACCAAAATCGATTTCGGAATATCGACCAAATTCAGTCCACAAATCGTTGGAAACCGCGTTCGAATAGGCATATTTCTTTAGGTAATTCTAAAGATTCCTTTTTGATTACCATTTTGATAACTCGAAAGTGATTTTGAGATACCTGTAGTCCTTTGAAGAAATTTTCTTTCGAAATTGTGTTCATAATCATATTGATCACAGAAGCTCCCTGAAATTGGTTCTGTTTGATTTAAATAAAAAGAATTTCAATCGATTATTGCTAAGCTTAACAATACCCACCTTTCGATAAGTCAGAATGTCGAAACTTTCCTCGATTTTTTGAAGAGAGTCGGCCTAAAGAATTTTCACGTTTTTTCGCTTTCTTTCTGATACAATAAGACTTATGTCAGCTCCGAGCCAAACTGATATTTTAGTTACTATTGTTATTATTGAATGATTTGTCTATTCTTATGCAAATGTGTTCTCCCCTGTGCTTATCCCTTTTATTGCCGAGAAGGGGCGGTCCTTGGGATTGCCTAGGAGGACAGTGAGGAGCCTAGAAGGACAGTGAGACTCTCATTTGGAGTCCCCCCTTCCCCTTACACTTATTTGTAATCTATTCGTCTTATTATACTACTGTAAATAAAGATACATATCTTCCGGGTCTATGCAACTGCAGTACAGGTCGGTCATTTCACAGGGACTCCCCTCTAATACGTCGGAGGAGTTGAGTTGGGTTGTCGGGGTGTTAGAGATGGCGGGATATCAAAAGGGATCCACTCTCTTTAACTTAACCCAAATTCTAGCTTAATTGTTTTAAAAGATTCAGGAATTTAAATGCAAATTTAATGTTTTAATTTCCAGTCAATGAGTCGAAACTTTACTTTGAAAGAAAGTGGATGTGCTGAGGCAAGAGAATCGACATTGAAAGCGATTGATTGAACGAAATCGAGAAAATGTTCCCACTGAAATTGTTTAATGTGTGGTTATGTGGTAATGATATTTAACTTTGGAAATGATATCTAACGATAACCAGCCAGAAAAACCCGCCTAACGTCGGGTTTTTCTGGCTCCGTGCAGACGGATTTTATTTTCTTCACCCCTAGAGGAATCAAAATCGTGACCTTTCTCACTCAAAAAGTGTAAAAACAAAGAAAACAAAAGAACATTGCATCGGGCAGGGATCGAGCCCAAGACTAACCGGGCCCAACGTTGCTCAACTTGGCAGATCGGACGCCGGGAAGCACTACCACTCGGCCACGCGGTAGCATGTATTGTCCAGAATAAAAAACAGTCAAATTATGTTACTAGATTTTTGGAAGCTACGTAAAAAGTTAGTTTTGTAAAAGCTTTCACATCGATTGGTTCAGCCGTTTTTTTCTAAAACAGCGGAACAGACAGGCAGGCAGAAAGACAGACAGACAGACAGACAGGCAGGCAGGCAGAAAGATAGAGAGACAGACAGGCAGGCAGAAAGACAGACAGAAAGACAGACAGACAGACAGACGGAAAGACAGACAGACAGACAGGCAGGCAGGCAGACATACTCTCTCGCTCATAATAAGTAGGATAGTAATTTCTAACTTACAATTCGGAAGTTTGGATCAATCGCTTCTTTACCGAAATAGGTGATGAATGTGGCAAAACCCTCATTCAACCAGACATCATCCCAGAACTCCATTGTAACAAGATTGCCGAACCACTGGAAACTAATGTTTTTAAAAAGCCGTAACCTTTTTCAGTTTAAAATTTGAATTCAAAACTTTAGAAGAAACAATTCTTGCAATCTTTGAATACCTGATGTGCCAACTCATGAGCGATTATCCCAGCAACTCTCGTCTTTTCAAGTGAAGTGCCAATTTCTGGATCAAGTAAAAGAGCCTAATTTCTTCATATAAAATATAAAATTTTATTCTTACCGTTTCCCGATATGTAACTAAACCCCAATTTTCCATAGCACCAAAAGAGAAATCAGGAATAGCGATCATGTCTGGAATCAAGTGATAAATCAAGTCAAAGAGCCTGAGCCTGAGCCTGAGCCTGAGCCTGAGCCTGAGCCTGAGCCTGAGCCTGAGCCTGGGCCTAAGCCTAAGCCTGAGCCTAAGCCTAAGCCTAAGCCTAAGCCTAAGCCTAAGCCTGAGCCTGAGCCTGAACCTGATAGATTAAGGTTACAGCTTTTCTAAGAGATTATCTATCTTTGTACAGGCAGGATTATTGCAATCTATATTTTATTAAGAATAGAAACTTTGACCGATAAAAAGAAATGAACTCAAAAAATTTAACAATTGATTTTGAAAGATATTTTAAACAAGAAAAACTATTTCCTTTTATATTGGTTTTGCTAGAAAATCATGTCCTTTTCTTATCCCTTTCTTATCCTTTTCTTGTCCTTTTCTTGTCCTTTTCTTGTCCTTTTCTTGTCCCTTTTCTTGTCCCTTTTCTTGTCAATGATTTGGCCGGAAATTCACTTGTCTTTTTGAAATTTTCCTTTATAAATGAATAATTAGCTGATAAACGTGTGATTTGCTTTAAATAAAAAAGATTAACTATTTCCTTTAGCTCATTTTTAGGCAAATTTGAGCCAACTTTGAAGTAAATTCGAACGAGAATTCTTATTTTTTTTCTAAACTCTTTACAATGGACATAGAATAAAAACGGCTTGATGAAATATTATAAAAAGTAGTCTATTTGCCTAACTTTTTATTCTCTATCTTTTGTCTTTTAACATCAAAATAGGTTTCTGCAGACAAAATCGATTGTGCGCAAATCGGAACTTTGCATCGACAAAAGTGCATCGTTTTTTACTGCTCGACTTTACTTCTTTAAAGAAATGAACTAACGCGAGCTTTTCTGAATATCTTAAAGAGAAATTTTTAAATAAATAATAGAAATTTTTGATAAAATAAACGATAGATCGATTGGTTGATTATTTATTTCAAAAAGCGGACAAGACTTTCCAGCCAACCTTATAAAAAGATCTTTAAGGACAGGCCTAGTGATTTGGGAAATGCATCCACTGTGGCCAAATGGTAAGCAGGATCACATTCTTTTTAGAGATCTTTTAAGCGAATCGATGCTGGATTGCGGTTTTGTGTACGTTTTTGCTTCAAGAACATTCCAAACACTGAAATCCATCGGATTGGGACTTGAGGCTGGCCACTAATGATGGCCAACTCGGGAAAATGCTGCTTGCGCATTGAAGCAGCCCTGAACTTGAACCAGCCTTGTGAGCACAAGCATCATCCTGCATTAAAACACTAAATCATGTTGTGAAAGTGATTTTTGGCTCCGCGAAGAAGATCTTTCTTAAGTAAGTCGAGGTAGTTGTTTGAACTGACATTGATGGATTGCAATAACCCTGCTGCACCTTGTATAATGCCTATAATACCTTGTTTCCCTAATGGAAAAGGGATTCCAAACAATTTCTCGTAACATTCAAGCGATTTGATCCCAGCATGGAGGGCATATTCCGCTTGCTTTGAGGTACCTTCTTGTGAAAAGACACGGAACTAAATGAGAGCTGGGGTTTAACTTTAAACCTATTTAGTCTGTATGTATGAAATGTCGCTATTTCCCCATCGTTTTGATTTTCCCAAACGATTCCCTAATGATTTTGCTTTATTAGAAACGTTTATCGTTTACCTATTAACACTTTTAAAGCATATTTGAGCGTTTTTGGTTTTCGAAATAAGCTTAAGGCAAAATTCTCATTTTTCTGAAAATTTGTAAAATTCGCTGAACAGATTGATGTGAAAATTTGACTGTAAACTGAACTTTTTATGCTCTATCTTTTTCTTTTTATATAAAAATAGGTTTCTGTAGACGAAAGTGGAGAAATTGGATGATTTTGAATTTATCATTTTTAAGCAATATCAATTTATCATGAGCACAAGCATCATCCTGCATTAAAACACTAAATCATGTTGTCAAAGTGATTTTTGGCTCCGCGAAGAAGATCTTTCTTAAGTAAGTCGAGGTAGTTGTTTAAATTAACATTGATTTGCTTCTCCCCTCCCGAAAACCCCAAAAATAAAAGATTTTCAGAAACTCTAAAAAGCAATTTTGTCGAGAAATAATAGAGCTTTCTGATAGAAGAAATTTGAAGTTAATTGATGAATTAGGAAGTTTTAAATCATGACAAATAGCGACATTTCAGACTTACAGACTTACAGCGTCTTCGAAAGAATTTTTGAAAAAAATTAAACCATAACTTTAGCTCAAATTTTTTTTTAATAACTATTGAAATTTTGTTGATTAAACGCGAAAATTACATAAATTACTGTTTAAAGTTTAATCGGGATTTCTTTAGAAATATCCAACCAATGTGCCTCGTTGAGTTCGAGCCTCGATCGAGTGAAAATCGCAAATCACCAATGCCAACAAATACGATGACATTTTTGGAGTTTCCGTGAAAATCGTGAGCTTCCAATTGGACAATCCGGGAACACTGAATACAAGCTTGTAATTGTTTTTTTAAAATGATTGAATTGATTGAATTGATTGAATTGATTGAATTGATTGAATTGATTGATTTGATTGAATTGAGTGAATTGATTGAATTGATTGAATTGATTGATTTGATTGAATTGATTGAATTGATTGACTAAACCCTGACTCAATGATCTTTTCCTCAGCCCCATTCGAGATCGATCGACTCTGGTTCGGATGTAAAATCGAGAGTTTCCATGTTGCCTAAAGGAGATTTTGGGTTTTTGTTTTGATTAAGCACTTTCTCACTGACTCAATGATTGGGAATGATTCAAACTGGGGCTGACGTTTCAGGATAAGCCACAAATGCTTTACCTAGTCAAAAGAACGTTTCACTTTGAAAAAGATCTTTCAGAAAAATAGGTTAAAAGAGGTAAAAACAGGTAAAAACAGGTAAAAACATATTTGAATTCAAATAATAGATAAATTTTTGGAAGTTAGAACTCCAATTTAGATCTTTCACCAAGAAACAAAGTCCAATTTTAAAAAATCATACAGCTCATGCCAAAAGAATCTTTTCAAAGAGCTTTTTCTGACAGATTAATACTTTTTCCTAGCGTCGCGAAGCACTGTAGTAGCCGTAAGCCTTAATATTTGTCCTTATTTGTTTATTTATCTGCTTTTCAAAAAAGCAACAAAAGTTTATCGGTGGCGGGACTCGAACCCACTGCAAAAAGGCACCTCTTATAGGTTCTGTAGCTCGCGTACTATTCTCTAGATCACCGCTAGATCCTCTAGATCACCGCTAGATCCTCTAGATCACCGCTAGATCCTCTAGATCACCTCTAGATCTTTTTACGTCGCTTATGGCGCGCTCTTATAGACTAGGGCAAAAATGGTCGAAACTTTAAATCCATTTTTCACGCCAGGATTTTAATTTGGGCAAAAAGTGAATAGCTTTTGAAATGCTTATATCTGACTGGTGTTTGCACTTCGAGCTTAGCAATACTTTGAAAAGATATCCACTGCAAAAAGGCACCTCTTATAGGCAGCCATGGGCTCTGTAGCCCGGCGTACTATCCTCTAGGCCACCGCTGCACTTTTTTTGCCGCTTGTGGCGCGCTCTTATAGACTAGGGCAAAAAAAAACGTTTCAATATAAAACGTCAGCCCCAGTTTCGAGGATTCCTTTTTCAGAAAAATTTTAGAATTTAAAACGATTCGAAATTTAGCGTTTCATCTTGCTTTTTAAGCTCTTTTACTTTATAAGCGGGTTCATCAAAACTCGGCACCATCGTTCGACAATCCATCGGACACATTTGCGTGGTGGCAAGAATTCTGAATTTTTTTGTTATTTTAAAAATTGTAAATTGACCTTTACAGTGTTAATATTAAAAAAAAATATTGAATCGGATGGAGATTCGAATAATTCGGTTGAAAAAATAGTACGGCGTAATACTATTAGGGAGAATACGGTATATGGGAAAAAAGAATCAATAACCTAGCCAGCAAGATTAAAACCTCGACCTGCTGACTAGAATGCAGGACTCCTAGTCAGTCGATCATCAACACCATCTGTGTAACTCGAAAATTTCACCTATCTTCTCCATTTTTCCCTTTGAAATGCGCTTGATACAGTCCACCGAGACCATTCGAAACACAACCCGTGAAATCAATCTGAATAGATTGTAGCCGAAAATGATCTCATAATAAATAATAATAAGGCAATGATTAAACGGTAATTTATCTCGAATTTTTGTCAATTCAAATTCTCGCACTCACCAACAACGAATAATGACCATTTTCGATAATCTCTCCATCACCCAACGCCACTTTCCCTTCAGTGTTGAACTCGGCGTGTAGAAATCTCTGAAAAGACAAGCTTTTAGACAAATTTGATAGAAGAATTCTTTCACCTCGATCGTTTCATTTCGAAGAGCGATTCTTTTCAAGTCAAGATTCTTCGCGTGCAATTCGAGGTAATTTGTTGCATTTGGGACATAAATCCTGGAATTTTGGAATACGAGTGGGAAACCCGTGGGTTTTTTTTTCAAAAGGCGGCGCTACTTTTGAGTTTATTTCCATTACGAGATTTTGATACAAAAAAAACTTTGACCGGAGTCGGATTCGAACCCTTGACCTATGGAACTCGATGCGAACGCACTAACCACTCGGCCATCGGGCGCTTTGTGAACCCGAGTGGAAGGGGGCCTATTTGAGCGGCGACCCCAAAAAAACAGCAGAAACCGAACATACCGTATTTCTTCGAATAGAAGACCGGGTAAAGAGTATCAGAGTAAAGAGTACTCCTGCGTAGCAGCCCTTTTTAAAATTTCCTTTCTGCATAGAAGCTTTCAATGAAGTGCTATAGAGCTGGAAAATGACTCAAAAATACCACATGAGCTAACAGATTTTTAAGCCATTTTCCAGCTCTATAGCACTTGATTGAAAGCTTTTATGCAGAGAAGAAATTTTAAAAAGGGCTGCTACGCAGGAGTACGCGATCATACTCTTTACCCGGTCTTCTATTCGAAGAAATACGGTAACTTTTTTCTACTGGGTATTTTTGAAACGGTTTTCAAAAGGCGTATTTCGACCGTTTCCCAAAAAACTCACTCCTGCGCCTGCTAGAGCTCCGACGGACAGACTGACATTTTGAAATTATATATATGTCGTAGCCGATTATGAATGAGCGGGTCCGGACGCCTCCAACCATCAAGTATTTGGTATCATTCAACGCAGAATCATTAATAATTATGTTAAATTTTTAAAATTAGAAAGATTGGATAAAAAGAAAAAAAATTAGAACCAAAAAACTGTTTGTTCAAGAGGAAACTTTGAGGCCCCATAACTTTTTTTCTTTTTATCCAATCTTTCTAATTTAAATAATTTAACATAATTATTAATGATTCTGCGTTGAATGATACCAAATACTTGATGGTTGGACGCTCCTAGACTCACTCATTCATAATCGGCTGAAATTCATAATCGGCTACGGGGGTCCCGCCGATTTTGAATGAAACGTTGTAGCGCGGGCAATTTTTTTACCTAAACTCACAAATTTGGTACCAATTGACGCAGAATTTAATTCGCTACAGGATGATATAATATTGTCCTCATACATTAAAGGGTTGCTCTACTAGAAAGATTTTCCAAAAAAATTTCATTCATAATCGGCTACGACATATAGATTAGTTAGATAGTTAGATCTGTTTATAAAATTTGCAATGAAATCAGAAATCCGTATGAAGATCGTAAGAAGATCGTAAGAAATGAACTTTTCAACAAATTTTTACTTAATCTCGACACATCCACTCGTTTTCAACGCCTCCTCTTCAGCGAAATCCACTCCATATCCAGGGAGATTTATCTGCAAGAAAACATTGGGAATAGAATTTTTTGAATAGTTTACAATCAAAATACTTTAATTAATTTAAAGTGAATTTTCAAGACAACCTAAAAAACTTTGCCTACTTTTAGAGACAAATCATACGAGATCGGTGTCGCTGTGTTTGCGAGCCGTTGTTGATCGGTTCTAAATTTTAAAAAATCAACATAAAATTTAGTTTCTACACTTACGGTTTGATCGCTTTACATGAAATTTGTTGATGTTTTGCTGAAAATTGAGCTGTTTATTGGTTTATTAAAGTTTTTTCCAACCCAAATCCCCCTCGAGCACCCTTTTTGTCGTCTCGAAAAGATGAGTTTCAATCTCGGCAGTCATCACTAGAAAATTATTACCGTAAATACTGTAATAGTACCCCACCCCCCTCGTACAGTCGCGTAGTCGCGAAAGTTTTTTAGTATTTTATTTTTTTCAAAGCGCCCGTACTTTCAAAAAATGCGTCTTTGGTATCAAAAAATAGCCCTGAATCTCAGCTATTTTTTGATACCTAAGCGCGCATTGTAGCATAAACCAGTGTCGCGAAAAACTCGTTCAAAGCTAGACTACGCAATACTCCGCACCATCATTATGGGGGTGGGGTGCTATTACAGTATTTACGGTAGTTTAAATTAAATTATCAAATTATCAGGGGGTGGGACAAATGCGACCTTTTTTTTGCGCACCTGGACATTTGCGCACCTTTTTTTGCTGGAAAAGGCCTTAGTCAAGGCCGTAGAGCTTTGAAAATATTTCCATATAAGGGAATCGTATGCGTAGATTCCGAATTTCGACAAATCAGACCTAGCTGACACGTCAAATTTGGGCTAAAAGACAAAAACTGCGGAAAAGCGTTAAGTTGCGTAGTTTTTGCCTTTTAGCCCAAATTTGACGTGTCAGCGAGGTCTGATTTGTCGAAATTCGGAATCTACGCATACGATTCCCTTCTATGAAAACATTTGTGAAGCTCTACGACCTTTCCTAAGGCCTTTTCCAGCAAAAAAAGGTGCGCAAATGTCCAGGTGCGCAAAAAAAGGTCGCATTTGTCCCACCCCCAATTATCAAATTATCAGTTATTTTATTAACATTAGTTTTAGTATAATTGAATGTTATGTTATTGAGAGAATGTTTTTTTGAATGAATCATCTTTTCCTACTACACATCAAAAACAAATCAAATATAAATCTCCGTGTCTAGAAAAAGGAAAAAAGAACTGACTAAACGAATCTTTTCCTAGAAAATATCTAGGAAAAGATGTGAGGATTTCTAAGATAAATGAAGATTAAAAAACAGAACTTTACTAGTAGAGCCGTCTTTAGTGAACCGTTTAGTCAGTTCTTAGAACTCACTTAGAACTTTAGGTTCTTAGAACCAAGAAAAGATCGTGTAAAAAAGTGAAAAGTGAAAAGTAAAAAGTAAAAAGGTGAAAAGATGGGGTAAAAAACTGAAAATCTTTTAAAAGAGAAGAAACTAAGCAATCAAAATTTATTCTTTTAACAATGTGTAACAGTTTTGTTCAATTTTTTTCAAAGGTATCGCCCTTGGAGTCAATAAAAACTTGTAGATGTGACAGCTTGTAGTTAGCATGACAAAAAGCCATACTACTGTAAGTGAAAGAGTATAATGTTTAAGTAAAGAACCAGAAATGCCTATTATGACAAATGAATTGGACTATAAAAAGTATGCAAATGTTTAGTTTACGATCCAATCAAAAGTGCTTTTCCTCAAAGTTTTCGAGTGTCCTTTTCTCAAAAACTAGTCGATGCTTCTGGAAGTTCAAAATATTATTTGATAGCAAATTTTCTTGCGCATCTTTTGAAGCATAAACCATTGCAAATGGCTTATTGGATGGTGAGGAAATCTACAAAGTGTAAAGGAGGAGAGTACTCGCCTGAAGTATTCCCCTCTTTGAATTTTCAGTTTTTAGTCAATTTCTCAAATTAGTAAATGGTTTAGGAAGTTCAAAATACCATTCAAATTTTTAGCAAATTTTCTTGCGCATCGCATCATTTGCAATGGCTTTTGAAGTATAAGCCATTGCAAATGGCTTATTCGATGATGAGAAAATCTACAAAGTGGAGGGAGAGGCTACTCGCCTTAAGTGTCCCCCTAGGTTTCAGTTAAAATATTCTAGGATTCCGTCGAGCAATCCATTCTCCAATAAAAAATAATAAAACTAGAATTAAATGCACATATTTTGCAAAAAAAAGTAATTAAATGTATTAAAAGGGAGTGAGATATGGGGTAAGAAAAAAGGACACTTTCGAAAAGTGTTCCCCTTTCTTCTCACCCCCATATCTCGGCCATATTTGGATCTTTCGGATCACTTTTTTTTTGTAAAATATGCGCATTCCATTTTAGTTTTACTGTTTTTAATTGAAGAATGAATGGCTCGAAGGAATCTTAGAATATTTCAACTGAAACCTTTAGGGGGGATACTTTAGGCGAGTACTCTTCTCCTTTACACTTTGTAGATTTCCTCTCCATCCAATAAGCTATTTGTTTGCAATGGTTTATGCTTCAAAAGATGCGCAAGAAAATTTGCTATTAAATAATATTTTGAACTTCCAAAACCATCGACTAGTTTTTGAGAAAAGGACACTCGAAAACTATCATACAAAGTGAATCTTGTTATCAGATTATCTTGGTAGTTTTCTAATAAGTTTCGACTAAAATCAAGAATTCTGCGAATCATTAGAGAAAAGTAAAGCTAACTATAAAGCAGATAAAGTTATACAGTTTATTAGACTAAAATAATTCTTGTAACAAAAGTTTAGAACCAAAATTTACTGGACCACTTTGAGAAAAATAGCCCTGACTATTCAAAAGCACTATTCCCCAATATTGATAAGAGAATTTCTCGGAAAAGTTGATTCAGCAAAATTTAATCGTTTTCAACCCATTATTCAAATCCGAATACGAACACACCAAATTACGCAAACAATTTGTGCTTTCTTCAACAAATTTCTGTCCAAACTTCTAATTACTCTTCCTCTTTGATCGTCATGGCGATGATTAATTGATAATTCCTTTTTTTTCTATATTTCTTATTTTAAATTCTCCAAAAGACACGAATTTCAGGGGATTAAATCGCTCATCGATTCAATTCGGCTTTGATTTCATTTAAATTGGTGAGTCGACAAATCTTGAATGTTTCTCTTGATTTCTCTTGATTTTAGTCGTAATCCTAGTCCATTCAAAGTAGAATTGTTTCTAGAAAAACAAAATAAGAAAGAAAATCTTGACTAGAATTTCTTTAAGATTAGAATTAAGATCGATTCTCACGATTCTCACTAAAATTCTCAATGGGTGTCGTAAAATTAAGAGAAAAAACTCTCAACTCGGATCGCATTGTATTGTTTGTTCTCATTCTGTTCGATTTCTAAAGATTTTCGTAGCTTGGATTCAGCTTTGATTCAAATTTTCAACAATGTTGTAAGTAGCGAACTTTGGAACATAACATGAACAGAAAGCTTAGCTTAACTGAATTAGATTCTTATTGATTTGATCTATGGTTTTAAGGGACTGTCGCAAAAGCGGCGCGATTTGTTTTCTAAAGAGTGGATGCGCTACCGTACCCCGCACAAAATTCCCTTTTGCCATTCTTTTCATTTTCTTTCATTCCATGATGAAATCGGAAACTTTGTTCGGCTTTTATACCGAGTCCCGCGGGGTGGGACAAATGCGGCCTTTTTTTGCGCACCTGGACATTTGCGCACCTTTTTTTGCTGGAAAAGGCCTTAGGAAAGGTCGTAGAGCTTCAAAAATGTTTAAAATGTCATAGAAGAAAATGTCATAGAAGGGAATCGTATGCGTAGATTCCGAATTTCGACAAATCAGACCTCGCTGACACGTCAAATTTGGGCTAAAAGGCAAAAACTACGCAACTTAACGCTTTTCCGCAGTTTTTGCCTTTTAGCGCAAATTTGACGTGTCAGCGAGGTCTGATTTGTCGAAATTCGGAATCTACGCATACGATTCCCTTATATGGGAATATTTTTGAAGCTCTACGGCCTTGCCGAAGGCCTTTTCCAACAAAAAAAAGGTCGCATTTGTCCCACCCCCGAGTCCCGCTGTTTTCCCCTTTCGTAAAATTTATTTAAAATTTAAAATAATGTTTTTGTAGCGCGTTTTTAAAGTACTCTCTCCCCTTGTTCGTTCCCTCCTTTTGGTATTGTTTGCCCATGGTTTGTTGCTTAAAATTCTGATACGGTTTCATTTCGTTTTCTTTTCGGCTCTTTTCATTCGATTGTTTTGAATTCATTCACACGTGCCGTATAAACTCAACTGGCACTTTCGTGGTTGGGAGGCGTCACTTTTATCCTGGCTGAGTTGAGACTAATGTTTTGAGTGGTTTTATCCATACTTTTTATCTATTCTAGAGTAATCAAATATACTTAATAGATTAGTGACTATTTTAGCAAGTTTTTTTAGCCTAATCGCATGTACTTTAACCACCAAACGCTACCTCAAAACTACTTACACTTGAAAAATCAAATAAAAGCGACAATATGAAACTTGAAACATATTGTAAATGCTCTAAAAGTATAAGCCTATTTGATTACTCTAGAATAGGTAGATAAAAGGTATCAATACAAGCACTCAAGACATTAGATCCAACTAAGCCAGGATAAAGTGGCCCCTCCAAATCACCAAAGTACCACTCAACCTAACCAATTCCTTTTAACTAAAACGCAAATCTAAACAATCTGCCACCGCGCGATCTTCTTGTTCTTTCGTCTTGGGTTTCGTGTGAAATCATTTTTAGAAAAGGGTTGGTAGATCTAAAGGTGTTAGGTAAGGGAAGTTAGTTATTAACTGAATTGTCTGAACTTAATTGTTTATCTTGGCATTCCATTCATAAACTGTACCCAATAATTCCCCCATTCCAATCAATTACTCGAAAGTCCATCTGCTTCCAATAATTCCGCATTCTTCCCATTCATTTTCATTTTCAGTTTATGCCGTTTTTTGCTGCGTCACTGCTCAAATCTCTAAAAGTTCCATCAGCTTTTAGAGCTTTTTCATCAGCGGGGACAAGTTTCAATAGGTCGGTTTCAACGTTGTTTTGAAGAAATTCTTGTTACCTCAGATTTTAAACAGTTTTGTTGAAAAAATTCTTAAATTCCAGGCTCTCCCCATCAACTTTCCGTCTTTTATTCATCACGACGAGTCGTCTCTATTCGACAACGGCAACGAAAATGGCAAAACCGGGAATTGTCGTCAAAAGATATGACAATATTGTGAAAGGAGCACAAGATGCAAGAGAGGTATCGAGTTTATATTTGAATCTTTTAAAAGCTTCAGAATAGAGCCAGTATTAAATCTTTTCAGTATCGTGGCTTGGAGTTGACAAACGGTCTCCGCGTTCTTCTCATTTCTGATCCGAAAGCAGACAAAAGTGCGGCCGGGATCGATGTGAATGTTGGTGGGTGAAGTTTTTGGGGAATTTTAATGGATTCGGTGATAATCCAGGGTATATGTGACTTTTTGGCGGGGCAACATTAGCATATGCCAATTTTGCTTTGAAATTGCAAATTTGCAAATAAACTTTGCAGCGAAATTTGAATGCGTCTAGGTTTACATTTAAGAAGGGAAATGGCATGAGTACGCGGTTATTTTTTGGAGGCCATACTCAAATGCAAATTGATATAGCTGATGTAAAGTGGCCGGCAAAAAAGTCACAAGTACCCAATTCAGTAACAATTTCAATAACAAGACTCATTTTAGGTCATTTGATGGATCCATGGGAGCTCCCAGGGACGGCCCATTTCTGTGAACACATGCTCTTTTTGGGAACAGATAAGGTAAACCGAAAAGTTAGAGAGGAAAATTGGGAATGATGTCATTTTGGATATTAAAAGATAAGAAAAATCAAATCAAGAACTAGTGCTAATGTTTAACTGGGGATTTGTAGATATTCTTTCAAAATTAACCGGATCAATAAGTTGAATTGTAATTGTAATTGTAAAGACAATTAAGCGGGCCTTCAAATTTCTATTTTTTTAGTATCCATCGGAAAACGAGTACTCGAAATTCATCTCATCACACGGGGGAATGACAAATGCTTTCACTTCATCCGACAATACGAATTATCATTTTGACATCAAACCGAATGAGCTACCGGTGAGGATTTGAGATTATTTTACACATTCACGACGGTGGGTCGTTCGTATTAATGACGATTATTTTTGCGTAAACTCAAGTTTTTATGGACTTCCAAAGGCTTTAAATAATAGTTATATACTAAAAAGCTTAATGACGTCGAAAACCGGATGAAAATCCACTCTGCAAATGGGGTTATACTGTTGTTAGGGCACAAAAAAGAATTTTCGAGGGAGATTGAAAAAAAGAAGAGCCGGCTCTTCTATTATGGGGTAAATGCATATGAAATGGCTAAATTTTTCCACACTCCGCCAACCAATCACCAGATTTCAAAAAGTTCTTTTATGATTTGTTGCTAATGAAAAGTTATGCAATTATCAGCTTTGTTGACCAAAGATTCCAGCCATTGGACAAACTATTTCAAGCAATCATGATTTTCATGCGCGTTTCCAATAAAAAGCTAATTCATTAAGATATCCCAGGCTTTATTGCTTCAAATTATTTTCAAAACTCAAAAATCATATTGATAAAATTCACTGAAATCTTTGAATAGAACCATGTTGATTAAAAAAATATCGAGCTAATAGAACTTTGGCACAAAAGAACGTCAAAGTTGAGTGAACTCGAATGATCAAATGGTTTCTCCATCATTTCATTTCAATTCAAAAGGTTGCCCCGCTTTTATTGGCTTAAGATTATAACTTTTTATTCTAACTGAACAGAAATTAGGTAGCTACACTGGTGGAGAAATTTACATGGATTAGCCATTTCAGATGCATTGACCCAATAGTTTAGTTTATCTTTGAATGTTGATCAAATTATCAGTATTAACGACTACATGACTGTACGCTCCAAAATGTCGTCGTCGCAAATGTGTTAACGGTTGTAGAAAACTTTTATTATTCCAGGGTGCTTTGGATCGTTTTGCGCAATTCTTCTTGGCTCCACAGTTCACCGAAAGTGCTACTGAAAGAGAGGTTGGAAATTTTGCTGAGAATTTTCCTGCTTTGCTGAGATCAATCAGTAGAAGATCTCTGCTATCACCAAATTCTTGTTTTAGTAGAACGCTATGTTTTTGAACTCACCTTATTACAGATCTCTTTCAGGTGTGTGCTGTTGACAGCGAACATTCAAACAATCTCAACAACGACAACTGGAGAGCACTGCAGATTGATAGGTGGGCAATTAAATAATTTTAAAACAAGATAAGAAGTCAAAACAAAACTATAAAATCTTTCAGAAATCTCTCGAAACCGGGCCATGATCACGGGAAATTCGGAACTGGAAACAAAGTGACGCTTTTGGAAGAAGCAAGGCAAAAAGGAGTTGAACCAAGAGAGGCGCTGTTGGAATTCCATCGGAAATACTATTCGAGTAATATGTGAGTTTTGAAAATTCTTGCCTTTCATTTGTTTTGGTAAACTTTTGCACTTCCCAAATTTCAGCATGTCTTTGTCTATTCTTGGCTGCGAACCTTTGGACACTCTTGAATCTTATTTGGAAGAGCTTGGCTTTAGTGAGTTTCATAGCTACAAAAAGTTATGTTCTTGTATATTTTGTGGTAAATCTTTGATTTCAAAACCAAAATTTCCAGGTGAGATCAAGAACAAGAATGTTCCTCGCCACGTTTGGGACGAACATCCATATGGGCCGGAGGAATGCGGGAAAATGGTCGAGGTTAGTCGGTGGAAAAGCTCAATGATTGGGCTTAATAGAAAAGTAAAAGCTTAATTAGCTTTTCCCCATATCACAAAGTTCATAACTATCATCCATTCACCATTTGCAGGTTGTCCCAATCAAAGACAATAGCTCACTCACTGTCACTTTCCCATATCCAGATCTCCGTGATGAGCAATGCAGTCAACCAGCTCATTACATTTGTAGGTTGTAACAATCGTAATCAAATTCATAAGTAGATATTTTTAACACGCGCATAAATTTTTTAATTTAAAGGAAAATAATAAAGTATCTCAATAGCTGAAAGAAAGTTTCAAGTTTGACAGCCTGAAAGCTCGATTCAATTATGCAATTCATCATAGCTCGGTTTGCGTTTCCGGCTGCTTCTCAAAAATTCATTTTTTCAGCTCATCTCATCGGTCACGAGGGCCCCGGGAGTCTTCTGTCAGAGCTGAAAAGACGTGGATGGGTGAGCTCCCTGAGCGCTGGCCACAACGCAATCGCTGCCGGCTTTGGGAAATTCACGATTGTCGTTGATTTGAGTCAAGGTTGGCTAACAAAAAAGCATAGTTTTATTTGACTTTATTTTGAAAACTATCCAATAAGAAAATTTAGATGGACTCGAGAATGTGGATGAGATCATCGCGTTGATCTTCAACGAGATCGGATTGATTAAGAGGTTAGTTCTTTGATATGGCAAGAATATGAAGTAAAAAGGATATAGGTTTACAAGATCTTACCTACAAAAATCCATTTCCAGTACCGGCCCTCAAAAATGGATCCAAGAGGAGTTGGCCGAGCTGGGAGAAATGAAATTTCGATTCAAGGGGAGTATATATAGATTCGAATTTTGATCGAGTGTCAAACAATTTTTTTTTGATTAAAGAAAACTTTATACTAATATAGAATAGTTTTCAGCAATCATATTTTGTTTTTTTTCAGGACAAAGAAAGCCCGATGAGCTATGTGACAATGCTGTCAAGTGATTTGCAATATTCGAGCTTCGATAGTGTTCTCTCAAGGAATTATCTGATGCCCGATTTTAAACCAGGTGGAACTTTCTTTTACAAATTTATCAAATACTAGAATTTCAACTGTTCATTTATTTCTTGAATGCATTGAAACATTAAATTTTTCCAATTCAGAAATCATCACGGCTCTTCTCGAGTCGATGCGTCCAGAAAATATGATTTGTCGAGTGGTGGCCAAGAAATTTGCGGTAGGTTTTAGAAAGATTTTTTAGCATTTAGAAATTAGAAGATTATTTGGAAAGATTAGAAAGAGTAACATCGTATCTGGATAAAACTATTTGGGATTTCAAATAAATGTTTAGGGTCAACCGGATAACACAAATGAACCGATCTATGGCACAGAGATGAGGATTACGCAAATTTCAAAGGTAATGAATGTTTTATATTTAAAGTTTAACACATTGAAATGACAATTTAACAAATTCACGACGATACGACGTACTAATGACGGTCATGTTTACGTAAACTAAAGTTTTTTTTAGTTTAGTTTTTAAGAAATTTTGTTCCTTATTTCGCAAGAAGTTCTCGGTAACTTTGTACTAGTTATCAAGAGAAGATTCAGAGCTATCGAATGACTATAATAATTTGGTTTATCTTTGAATGTTCTCCAAATTCTCAGTAAAACAATTAACGACGACGCGACCGTACGCTCAAAATGCCGTCGTCGTGAATGTGTTAATAATGTCGTGGTGTGCTACTCTTTATACTTTGTTAGTTCTCTATCGAAACTAGTACTAGCTAGTATTAACATGAGAACTAAAATCATTCAACAGAGCAACTCCTTCTTTCAGGAAAAAATGGATCGTTTCACAGCTGCTCTTGACGAAGTACATCCAAATTTGTCGATGCCCGAGAGAAATGAATACGTTGCAACAAATTTCGAGATCAAGGAAACCGGCAAAAATGAGTTAGTGTTATAAGAATCTTTATGAAATTATAGAAAAACAATGGAAAGCACCTCTTTTTCAGAATTTCTTCTCCCCGCCTCATTCGAGACGATCAATGGTTGAGAGTTTGGTTCAAACAAGATGACGAGTTTCATTTGCCGAAGAAAATCACAAAGGTATTCATTTCGAATCGCAGAGTTCACTCTACTTACCTATTTTTATTCACACAATCAACTCTGAATCGTTTCAGATTAATGTCACCTCACCAACAATTGTCTCGGATCCGCTCTCAACGGTGATTGGAGGAGTTTTCACCACCTGTCTTTTGGTGAGTTTAAAAATTGAATCGGATCAAGAATCAAAAAAGCTTTCTCTAGTTAAATTTTGATAGCAATAATGTTTATTCAATTTTCAGGATGCTTTGGCTGAAGAAACGTACAATCCCATGTTGGCTGGACTCTCACATTCAATCGACATTGGATACAATGGAATCGAGATTCGGGTATGTTTTTAGCGATTTCTGGCAGTTAAACTCGTTGAGAACCTCTTCGTACGTTTAGAACGAGAACTTTTACAGGTTCGTGGATATGATGAGAAGCAAAATCTTTTCGTCCGAGACCTCGTGCGACGAATGATTCACTTTAAGCCTGGTTGGTTGAATGAATATAAATTGTCGGAATTAGATCTCGTTAACTGTTTCATCTAATCTATTTTATTGTAGATCCCCTTCGTTTCAACGTTCTCAAAGAGGAAATGAGACGATCGTTGAGGAATTTCTCGCACGGGCAACCATATTCCCTTTCTCAGCATTATCATCTTTTGTTGACAGCGCAGAAATATTGGAGCAAAGAGCAATTGTTGGCTTGTTGTGCAGGTAATGCTAAAAAAGTGATAAAGACGACAAATCCTACTCTTTTTTTTCTTAGATGTCACCGTGCAAGATGTGGAACAATTCCTGGAAAAAGCTCTTCGCGGTTTTCACGTCGAGGTCTTTGTTCATGGAAATACAATTGAACAGGTGAGTGCAAGATGGATAAATTTAGATATAAGAGATAGATAATTAAATAAGAAAATTAGATATAAGATGAATACTACAATATGTTTAGGAAGTGTTGGACCTGTCGGAGACAGTCCTATCCGAGTTGCGATCGATTCCAATCCCATCAAGACCGTTGTATGCAAATGAATGCGATTTGAAGAGGGATCATCAATTGTCGATTGGTAAACAAATTCGAATTCACTCCATTGCCTGCAGCTGACTGTTTTATTTTCAACTTTACTCCTTTAGGAAGTGATTTCGTCTTCCGACATTTCCAACCAACCCACCCCGTCTCCTGCGTCGATCTTCTTCTACAATGTGGTGTCTTGGTTGGTTTTTCTTGAGTGGCTATAAAAAATTGGCATAGTGTTAAGAATGGTTTTTTTTAGGAAAATCGTGGCAACGTTCTACTCGAACTATTGGTGCAATGTATGCAAGAACATGCATTCAATGTGCTGAGGACAAACGAGCAATTGGGTGAGTTGCAAAAGTAGATCGAAAACTGGGTCGATTTCATTCACAATTCCATTGTTCAGGCTATATCGTGCACACGGGTGCTCGCCGTTTCTCGGGCACTCAATCATTGGAATTGCTCATTCAAGGGCCGAAAACTCCGGATTTTGTTGAAGAGAGAATTGAAGCATATCTTGAGATGGCTAGGGTTCGTTGAGAAATCGTTTTTTAACGCGATTAGTTTTGATTTATAAACTGAAGCTTTCTAATGCAACACCAAATTTCCAGAGCTCAATCCTTGAGATGTCTGAGACTGATTTCAACAATCACAAAGAGGCTCTTGCTACAAAGGTTTTTACTAACAAGCTTTTATTATAACTTTTATATATTTTATAAATCCTGTAATAAGAACTAAAATAAGATCTTCAATGTTATTTTAGCGTCTCGAAAAGCCGAAGACTCTTGGACAGCGATTCATCCGGTTCTGGAATGAAATTGAGTCACGGGAATATGATTTCACAAGAGGTGGGGAAAAGCTTAATAATTTTCTCTAACTTTGATCCAGTTTTTGAAAAATCAATGAGCTTTTACAGCTGTCGACGAAGTGGAACTCTTGCGAAAGTTCACAAAAGAAGATCTCGTCGAGTTTTTCGATCTTCGAATCGGCAAAGATGCAAAGGAAAGAAGGAAATTGATTGGTGAGTGATCTTAAAATTTTATGAGTGAGTAAAATCTTGATTACATTACAATTTTGATTTGATTTTAATTCAAATAATTTTTTTAGTGATGGTTCATGGAAGTGGTGACACCAAAGAAGCGGTCGCAGCCGAGAAAGCATCGGAGGTAAATGGAGTTTGAGCGTGGAATTTGAAATCAAATAATTTTAGTTCATTCACTAATATGTTTTTAGCATCAATCAGTTTATAGACATGCGAATTCTAAAGTAAAACGAAATTTTTCAAGCTGAGAACGAGCCATATTTCCACTGAAAATTGAATGTACTCATTTGCCAGAGCAATTTGGTATTACAGACTATCCAGTTGTCTCCAGAATACTGTCAAAATCCAACATCCATACTGTAAAAGATATCGAATTCATTTTTCCTTTCAGCGTGAAATCCGTTGCATCGACTCTTTCCGATCAGGTCTTCCCCTTTGGGCTCATCCTCGTCCAAAAGTCGAAATCCCTCCACCCGGTGCTCACTATTTGAGCGATCTCAGCGAAGAAAACGAGCTTCCGAATGCTAAAATTTAAAGCCATTTCCTGTCCTCCTTTTCACAAAACATATCCTTGTTCTTGTCAAAAGGTTTTAGGCAAATTCTATTTTTTGTTTTTTTTTTGTTTGTTCAGAGATTTATTCAAACTATCGAATTTTCTTAGACTTTTAGTCAAAATTCCCAAACTGCTCATCAGACTTCCGATATTTGAATTGTTTTTCCCATTTTTTCCCCATTCTTTTTTTTATAGTCAATCTTGTGGTGTTTCATCGTGTTTGTTTCGGGTTCTTCCCTTGATACAATGAATAGAAAATTTAAGAAAGTTCAGTGTTATTTGTTGTATCGTTTTTGTTTGTTCTCTATTCGTTTTATCGATTAGTCTTCACTTGTGGGCTAGTTGAAATAAAGTGTTCTTCTCAAACAAAATTCGCGAAGATGGTTCTAGATTATCCAAAGTATTTGAAAAATGAACTTCTTTAAGCAGTGTTTCAATTTAAACAAAACCCGTGCTCTAGAATTTTATTTAATGAAAACTCACCATTTTTACTTTTGATTGTTCCTTATAATCTTATAATGCAACCAAAAATTAGAAAATTTCCATTTTCCATCTTTTCTTAGATGCCCTATTTTGTTGGAGTTGACGTGGGCACGACGAGTGTCCGAGCTGGGATTTTCGATCAAAATGGGTCTCTTTTTGCGCAAGCAACTCAACAGATTCAGGTAAGATCACAATTTCTTAGCTACAATGAAAAGCTGCCGTAAATACTGTAATAGCACCCCACACCCCATAATGACGGTGCGGAGTGTTGCGTAGTCTAGCTTTGAACGAGTTTTTCTCGACACTGGTTTATGCTACAATGCGCGCTTAGGTATCAAAAAATAGCCCTGAATTTCAGCTATTTTTTGATACCAAAGACGCATTTTTTGAAAGTACGGGCGCTTTGAAAAAAATGAAATACGAAAAAACTTTTGCGACTACGCGACTGTACGAGGGGGGTGCGGTACTATTACAGTATTTACGGTATTCAAATAACAATTATGATTAGTATTTTTAGCTCTTCTACCCTCAGTCAAAATACATCGAACAGTCTTCTGAAGAGATTTGGTCAGCCGTTTGTACATCAGTGCTAAAGGCTATTGAAAATAGTGAAGTTCGAAAAGAAGATGTATTGGTAGGTTAGTGGATGATTCAAAGTGCCTTAGAAAAACAAAATATCTGATCCCAATTCAATGCCAAAACGGTACTTCGGCATCTTTGCCTCACCAAAAAGTTAATATGCAAATTGATCATCGACATCGTACTTCATTGAATTTTAACATTTTTATCCTAGCTTTGATATGTTTTGAATAGATTTAAGCTAGAATTAATGAACCTAATAAAGTCATTTATAATATTTGGCCCCTTAGATTGCGCCCTTACCTTTGTAAATTCTCAAGATACGAATAGATGATATGAGGTTATACATCGAAAGCTGAAGACCCCTACATTTTGGAAAAAAGGAAAAGTGACATTCCCTTTGACTGCACGGGGGGGTCGTTTTGAAAACCATCCAGTCCTCAAGTTTTATGGTGAAACCACCGAAAGAAAAGAAGAGCCGAAAGTTATTAAAAAGTGTATGATATACTATTGGCCAAACTCCGCGGCGGGCCGTCCCCAGAAAAATAGAGAAAAGCTGAAGGAAATTTACATTTATTCTGTTTTGGTTGGCAAGGCAAAAATGCCGAAGTACCGCAAAAACTTCAGGGAATCGGCTTTGATGCAACGTGTTCCCTCGTGATTCTCTCGAAAGATGAAACTCCGTTACCCGCTTCTGTAAATGGTTTGTGCAAATAAAACTACCGTAAATACTGTAATAATACCCTACCCCCTCCCCCGTACAGTCGCGTAGTCACAAAATTTTTTCGTATTTCATTTTTTTTCAAAGCGCCCCTACTTTCAAAAAATGCGTCTTCGATATCGAAAAATAGCCCTGAATTTCAGCTATTTTTTTTGATACCTAAGCGCACCTTGTAGCATAAACCAGTGTCGAGAAAAACTCGTTTAACGCTAGACTACGCAACACTCCGCGCCGTCATTATGGGGATGGGGTACTCTTACAGTATTTACGGTAGGATTACCCTTCGATTTCAGGTGATCCATCTCACAATGTAATCCTTTGGATGGATCATCGAGCCGAGAAAGAAACCGATCGAATCAATCAGACAAAAAGTCGAGTTCTCGATTTTGTCGGCGGGAAAATCTCCCCAGAAATGGAAATCCCAAAACTCTTGTGGCTCAAAGAAAATAATGAAGAGACTTGGAAAAAAGCTGGAGTTTTCTTTGATTTACCTGATTTTCTGACATGGAAAGCCACTGGATCAACGAAGCGATCGATCTGTTCGACAACTTGCAAATGGACGTATTTGAGCAAAGAGGAGAAATGGGATTCCGAATTTTTCCGTGAGATTGGATTAGAGGAGGTTGTTAGTGATGGGTTTGAAAAGATTGGAAACGAAATTCGAAACTTGGGAGAAGCTGTGGGAGAGTTGACAGAAAAAGGCGCTGAAGAGTTGGGTTTAATGAGGGGAATCAAAGTGAGCGTTTCGATCATTGATGCACATGCGGGAACAATTGGAACAATTGGAGCACGGGGAAATGATATCGGTGATTTGAATTTGTATTTGAACATTAATATTAGTCGAAGCTTTTTGTCTAATTATTAAAACGAAACTGGCAATGGATGGTCACAAGGCTGAGGTGGTCAAATGAAATGAGCTATATACCAACAAAAGAAAGAGATCGAACCCGAGCAAGAATTTGATGGCTAGTTTCGGAAACAAGACTCTTATCCACTACACCACAAGCTGACACTTTGAGGCGGTGAAAGAAGCCTTCTATAAGGAATGATTTTTGATCTCAAACTTCTTTTCTAGATCCCTCGCGTTTCCGAATGATTTTGCAAAAACGGATAACAGCATCGGAATCAGCGTAAAATTCTGCATTGTATGGTATATGGTTGATGTCATTTGGTCACCTCAGCCTTGTGACCTTCCCTTGTGATTTGTCTAAAGTTTGAAGAAATAAGACTTTAAACAAAATGACTTCTGAAAGCTTTTTCAAAAAAAGTAAATAGCCTTGCGATTCAATAGATTGAAATTAAAATATTTTCAGAAAAAATTAACTTCGATTCGAGGATTTCACTAATTTGTGGAACTTCCGATTGTGTAATGGCTTTATCTCCGATGGCTCGATTCATTCCAGGTACCGTATTTTCTCTAATAGTAGTGAACCGCACCGAGCCGAGTTGATGCCGATTTTATGGTTTTCAATTTTTCCCAGAAGCTCAACACTTTAAGCCCCCACAAGATCTCATCGTCAGCTACATTTTCCGATCCCATATCGATAGGTTCTGATAAGCGGTTTTTGAGATTTCGAGCAATTTAGACGACGATTAGGGTGCACTACTATGAGAGGAAATACGGTATTTTATCAATGGGAAATGAGAACGAAAGGCTTAGGAAAAGGCTTAGGCCAAGATTTCTCCTTATGCATGATTCTAGAATTCATTCGGTGCACCTGGAGGGTTCGGTGCGCCATTTAAAAGTGTGTTTTTCATGTGCCGGCTTTTCTCTAATAGTAGTGCACCCCGGCGAGCCGAGTTGGTGACTATTTTATGGCTTTCAAAGATTTTACAAAAGCTCAACACTCAAATCCCTCACAAGATCTCATCGTCAGCTACATTTTCCGATCCCACATCGATAGGTTCTGATAAGCGGTTCTCGAGATTTCGAGCAATTTAGGCGACGCTCAGGGTGCAATACGTTTAGAGAAAATACGGTATCTAACTTCAAAACTCATACTCATAACTAGAGTGTGTTCCTTGCGAGTTATGCGTGAGTTTTTAAAAACGCAAACTTAGGAAAATTACTTACTTACTTACCGTACTTTTAACGAAAATTATTGCGAAAAATTGTCGCAAAAAAGCATGTACGACTGCTTTTAAAGATATTGAGCTTTTTAAATGATTTGGTGACAAATTCCCTTCAAATGTAAAGATATTCAATTTACTCGCCGTATAAAGAGGATTGCTCGTAGTTTATTCGACCAAAAGCGTCGATTAATCGAGTCAAAATTACTTAATGTAAATTTTATTCCTGTAATTTACTTACTCGCAAGGAACACACTCAACAAGTCACAACTAGTCTCTTTACCTTATTAGCTTCATTTCTGAATACTCAGCCTCTTATTAATTCTTCAAATCTCACATATTTACATCCTTGAGAAAGATTTGGTCTAATAAAAAAAAAAGGATTTTTCTTTTAGGTGTTTGGGGACCGTACTTCTCAGCCGTGTTACCCAATTTGTGGTTGAATGAAGGCGGGCAATCGGCCACTGGAGCTTTATTAGATCATTTATTCTCAACAAATCCTGATTTTGAAAATCTCAAAGCGAAAGCTGAAGAAGAAAATCTTCATTTCATTGACTATCTGAATCAATTGCTATTCAGCTTGAGAAATGCGAGTTCTGAGTGCCATTTACTTGCAAAAGATCTCCACATTCTGCCGTATTTTCATGGAAATCGCTCTCCAAGAGCTGATCCGAGTCTGAGAGGATCGATTGTTGGCTTAAATCTGACAAAATCGACGGAAGATTTGTTGAAATTATACCTAGCAACTGTGCAATCAATAGCTTTAGGACATCGACATATTATTGAAGAAATGAACCGAAATGGATACTCGATTAAAGAGATTATTGTTACGGGTGGTGGAGCGAAGAACGCTCTCTATCTACAAGAAATAGCGAATGCGACAAAATGTGTGGTTCTTCTTTGTGAAAATTCGGAAGCGATGATTTTAGGATCGGCGATTTTAGCATCAGTTGCTGCAAATTTCTGCACAAATCTTGAAATGGCGATGAAAAAGATGACAAAAATCTCGAAAACAATTCAACCAAATGAGAAACTCGAAAGTTTTTATGATAAAAAGTTCGCCGTCTTTTTGGAGATGTACGAAGATCAGAAGAAATATCGAGAAATCATCGAGAAATGAGAAAACATTCATTTCTTTGGGAGTGGGACAAATGCGACCCTTTTTTTTGCGCACCCGGACATTTGCGCACCTTTTTTTCCGCACCTTGCCCATTAGCGCACCTTTTTTCGCGTTTGAAGCTCTAAAAGCTCTAAAAAAGCTCTAAAAAGCTAATATTAACCAATTTCTATTCCAAAAGTTGTTTTTCTAGGTAATTTTAGGGCGTAGAATCGAAATTTTGACATATTAGAGCTTGTGGAAACAAACGAACGGAGTTATACAAAGAGATCGACAAGAGATACAAATCGACAATTTTCTGTAATTTGATCTAGCCGTTTTGTCTTTCAAATTGGTTCCACACGCTCTGTTATGTCAAAATTTGAATTCGACGCCCTCAAATTACCTCGAAAAACAACTTTTGGAATAGAAATTGGTTAATATTAGCTTTTAGAGTTTTTTAAAACGCGAAAAAAGGTGCGCTAATGGGCAAGGTGCGGAAAAAACGGTGCGCAAATGTCCGGGTGCGCAAAAAAAGGTCGCATTTGTCCCACTCCCATTTCTTTTATCGTTATCAATTCTTTTCTGACTTTTTTTTTGTTTTCTTTCTTATTTCCTTGTTTTTTTGGAATGATTATAGAGAAATTTTAGAGATTTTCGATTCGATGAAAGCTTTTTATTTCTAATATTTCGGGATGACGAATTTATTACCGGATGACTCGTATTGCACAAGTGAAATGGGGAAATTGATGTTTCGATCAAAGTGAGCTTTTTTTTGAGTTTCTAAAACTAGAAACACTATAAAATAAACGAATTGGACTTGTAAATGAATAAATTTTTACTCATTTTTAGAGCCGATTGTCCGTGCACTGTGACGTTGATCTCTGCGAGCGATGAAACGATGATCGGTGTCACTTTTACGGCTTACACTTTAGAGTTTAAAGTAAGTTGATCAATATCTTTGTGATTTTAGTAAGGGACAGAATTTTTCACGCATCTTGTACTAAAAACGATCTCGAATCAACTTTGAATTGTGTTCTGTGTGTTCTTTGTGTTCTTTGTGATCTTTGTGATCATCATTGTTTGCAGGATTTAAAGCTAAAAGTGTAATTCAAAGTTGATTCGAGGTCGTTTTTTGGTACCAGGTGCGTCAAAAAATCCGGTCCCCTCCTAAAATCACTTTTACAACGTTTTAGAAACTTTCCAAAGCCTCAAAACCTAAAAAATCAGATTTTTCAAGTGTTTTTACGCTAGAAAATTCTTTTATATCTTCTATTTTACTCATAAAAAATTTTATCGAACTTTTTATGAAAACATTTGAGGCCAAAGACCAAAATAGCTTTCCTAAACACTTTCAAATGACTATCTAGATAGTAAAACATTTTCCTGAAGACTTTTTAGCATTATTCACATTTGGCTAGCCATAGTTCTTAGGAAATTTTGCTTATTTTTGAAGATTTTGCTTAGGAAGCCCGGGTTTTTTTTTTTGAAAATAGATGACCAAAATTACATCAAACCACAAAAATCGACAAGTTGATCTGAAGAAAGACGAAAAATGAGGGCGAAAATGCTCAAATGCAAATTGAAAACCGTAATAAATGACTGTTTTTATAGTTAAATAGTTATTAATTATTAAAAACTTTTGAAAATATTAAATTCAAATTTCCTACAAAGCTAGGAAAGATATTTTGTTCTTTAACCTGAAATATTGTCATAAAAAGTTCTATAAAATTTCCTGTATGACTAAAATTGTTATAAAGCAGGGGGGTGGGACAAATGCGACCTTTTTTTGCGCACCTGGACATTTGCGCACCTTTTTTTTTGCTGGAAAAGGCCTTAGGCAAGGTCGTAGAGCTTCAAAAATGTTTTCATAGAAAGGAATCGTATGCGTAGATTCCGAATTTCGACAAATCAGACCTCGCTGACACGTCAAATTTGGGCTAAAAGGCAAAAACTTAAGCGGTAAGTCGCGGTTTTGCCCCTCCCCCCACCCCCCCCCAAAGCCCCCCCCCCCACCAAAAGGCCCCATTTGTCCCACCCCCATAAAACACTTATAAAACAATTTTCTAGTATAAAAATACTTGAAAAAGCTTACCGTATTTACTCTATTAGTGGGGTCCTCTCTAATAGTGGGGTCGTCTGGGGGGGTTGAAAAATAGTGGGTCCTTCTAATATTGGTAACGAAAGTGATACATCAATTGTTGATCTCTTGGATTAGTTCTTTTACTGTTTGTTAATGTTTTGTTACGGTTAAAGCTAAATAAAATATGAAGCCAAACTTGTTTTGTCAAGAATTTCGGAGAAAAATTGATATCTTTTCAATTTAAAACTTTGGTTTTATGTTCTTTTAAATTTCTCTAATAGTGGGGTCCTCTCTAATAGTGGGGTCGTCTGGAAGGGGGTTGAAAAAATAGTGGGGGACCCCACTAATAGAGTAAATACGGTATTTTTTAGATTTTGAGGCTTTGGAAAGCTCAGAAAACTTCAGAAAACTTCAGAAAATATTGTAAAAGTGACTTTGGAAGGGGACAAAACTTTTCCCGTATCTTGTACTAAAAACGATATTGAATCAATTTTGAATTACAGTTTTAGCTAACATCTGTAAACGTTTAGTTCGTTTAGTTCTTACCAAAAGAATCTCTCCTTTCTGAGCCACGAATATTTCGATTAACAACTCGTTATCGAGAGGTCAACAAATTACAATCAGCTCTTGCGAAATTACATAAACAAGTGGGTTTTTTCTTTGAATAAAGCTTTTAAATAAACAAAGTGAACAAGTTTTTGAACAATTTTTGAACAAATATTAATTTTAGCTGTACCTCCGAGGAACTTTCCCAACTTTTCCACAACCAAAACTCTTTGGGAAAGCTGATGAGGCGGCGATTGAGGAAAGGAAAAGAGTTTAGTGATTTGAGATAAGAAAATAAGAAGATTGAGTTTTGAGTTAAGAAGTAAAGACGAGTAATTTATGTTTATAGCTTTCAATTCTATTGAGTTGGTCAATTGAAAACTGCGGTACTTTGAACTAAAATTTATTCAACATAAAAGCATAAATTCATTCCAAATTATTTCCATTATTATTGACGACTTCTGCCCATTTTACAGGCAATTTGCGGATTCCTCTTTCGTAGTAGGATTTTGGTTTTGAATCGAAAAACTTTCAAAGCCAATTTTTTACTGCTTCTTCCGAGTCGAAGTGTTCTCCCGCAAGCCAATTACTCATGGTCCGGAATAAATAGTAATCAGAAGGAGCAAGGTCCGGACTGTATGGGGAATGCGCCAAAAGTTCCCAAACAAGGCTATTTATTTTAGAGCGAGTCAGTTTTGCAACATGAGGGCGCTTTGAACTAAAATTTATGCAACATGAAACCATAAATTCATTCCAAATAATTTCCATTATTATTTCCATACTTCTGCCCATTTTACAGGCAGTTTGCGGACTCCTCTTTTGTAGTAGGATTTTGGTTTGTGTGTGAGACAAGTGTGAGACTCAAAAATGGTGGACTGGAGCTGTCCCAGTGTCCCAGTTTGGGCACTTTCTTCAAAAGAAACCCATTTTGGTGTCAATAGAAAAGTTGTAGAGAATCAAAAATTAGGCTTATAGCCAAATTTCCAAAAAGATACACTTAGTAGTTTCGCTTAAAATGCAAGTTTTGTGAAAATTCGTAAATTTGGCATTTCTTGAAAACCAGTTTTTGAATCGTTCTGAAAATTTGGATATAAGCTTGATTTTTGATTCTCTACAACTTTTCCATTGACACCAAAATGGGTTTCTTTTGAAGAAAGTGCTCAAACTGTCACATATACCAACACAATAATTTTTAAACTGCCAATGTTTTTTTCTTTTACAAGAAAACATTCAGGCAACCGCTCACGTCTTCGAGTTTCTTCTTGATAGCGAGGTGCTGAGGAAGGCTCGATTATTGCATGAATTCGTTCAGGTTCAGGAAATTTAAGCAATAAGCAATAAATCCTTTTGATCCTTTTGGTGCCAAAAATTAATCAAAGATTTGTTTAGAAAGCCACTGAAACAGTCACTTCTCCAAATATTGTCACGCTAACATCTCTTCCAACAAGAGTTAACGATGTCCAACTACAAGATATCATGGATACACCGATTCCAACAAGGTTTAGATCAAGATTGAATAGATTTTCATCTTATACATCAAATGTAAATGGTAAATGTGAATTTGGGCATCAAAATTTACATTCACTCTCGTTCACTATAATTAATGTTTTGTGTTTAATTCAAAGTTCACTGTTTGGCAGTTAATTGCGATGCTTGTTCAAAATCGTGTGTCGGCTAGAGTCAAATTTACCAATAGTCACTTTTAATTATAAATTACGTTTTTTAGCACCGCCAACGATCTGAACACTCTCTTGGAACCGACAACTGAAGCGACAAGTGAAGAACAAGCACAAGAACATGTAAATGAAGCAAATGAGTTGAAAAATATTGAGAAAGATCAATGCAAATAGCTACCTAAATAACTAGCTAAATAGCTAAATAGCTAAATAGCTAACTAGCTAAATAGCTAAATTGCTAAATAGCTAAATAACTACTCTTGTAAGTAGTCTAAATTCACCCTAAACTTAGTCCTTAAGTCATTTTACTCCATAGACACTTTTTTTTGCTAACGACTTCATAATCGATGATTTAAACTAAATATTGGGTTGTCCAGTTATGAATGCGCGTTTTTACTATTTTGTGAATTTCTCAAGATATCGAAGAGATGTTTATGAGTGTTATATATCATTCGAAAGCTCAAGATCTCCTCTACATTTTGGAATAAAAATCGTTTTTGAATTCTTTCAACTTTTTGGGAAATTGACTGCACAAAGGGAGAGGTCGCTTTCGAAAAAACCCGTTTCAGCTTAGCTATTCCTCAGGTTTTATGGTGTAAAATAACCGCCCAGAAAAGAAAAGAAAAGTAAAGATGCTCTGAAATTGTTATATTTAAAAAAAGTTGTATTTATATATCTATTGGCCAAACATCAAACGGTTAACTCAATTTGAGCGGGGCCAAAACTTGATCCAAAGGCACCCTTCCATTTTTTGGCCACCTCTTCAAATCTGTGCAGTCAATTTGCCCAAAAGCTGGACAAATTCAAAAACTTTTCATATCAAAATGTAGAGGAGATCTTCAGCTTTCGAATAATACTCATATATATCTTTTTCTTGATTTCGGTATCTTGAGAAATTTAGAAAATAGTAAAAAACGCGCATTCATAACTGGACAACCCAATATAAGGAAAAAAGGCTTAAATTATTCGATTTTAAAGTTCTATTGAAATTTGGCTTTGTGATTTTTAAAAAAACAGAGCTACAAGCCATCTTACACCCAATTCTAAGCTCAACTTTAAACTTACTTTTTTTTTAAACTTAGCTAATCTTTTTTCTTCCATTGTGATCATTTAAATTCCACTTGATTTCCATCTTTTTTTTCTTTCTTTCTTGAATTCAACGTGAATAAATTCTTTAATTCGACTGAATTTTAAACTTTGCATACGTTGAATTCAAGTTTTATTTAACAAATATTTAACAAGCTGAATCGATCAATAAGTGGAAAGAATTGTGAATCGTCGACTTGTAACTGGTATTTAGCTGATAAGTTCAATAGATAGTAAATAACTTCACTTAAAGAAGTTAAATACCAGTTAAAAGAACTTTTAACTGTTATTTAACTGGTATTTAGCTGATAAGCTCAATAAAGATCAAATAACTTCACTTAAAGAAGTCATTTGACACTTATATAATTTATTTATATATATTTATATACATTTATATATAATTTATATATAATTTGTTCAAAAATCGTTAACGGGAAATTCCCTTTCAGACACTCGATGCCAGTCAATCGATATCCGGTGAAACCGAATCGCAAGCCTACAACACTCCACCCGACTCACCGTCCGCATTTCAATTTCCCGATTTGCCGGTAAGTTGAATGTAAAACCTTAAGATCAACTATTGCATGAAAATTTCAGTTAACTTTTGACTCGTCAACAGAAAGAGATCATCCACCAACAGCTATTCGACGCTTTCTCAACAAAATGCCCCTAGCGGCGCCATTTTCTTCAAGAGGTTTCCTTCATTATAAAGCTTTCTTTTAGAAGTTAAATCTTATAAAACTGAGCTAATGAATTAAACAGAAAAAGATTTAAAATACCTTTTTCTTTCAGTTTTGACTGAAACGGTGAAATCTGATGAATATCTTTTGGTGGCTGCCGAGTTGGTATCGACAGCGCAAAGAGCGGAAAGTGAACGGGAATTCGAATTGGCATTTCATTGTTTAAAACAAGCTGCGCACGTTTTGATACAAGTGAAATAATGCTTGGATTAGTGAAAAGATTTCTTTCAGGGTCTTCAAGAGGAAAAAGATGTGACATTGAGGAATGCTGTGAGAAGGAAAACGGCTAAATATCTCGTGAGCTTTTGATCAGAAATCAGAAATCCTTTTAGAATGCATAAGTTAAGGAATAAAGTTGAAAATGAGAAACTAACAATCGATGAAATTACATTTTACAATTAGGTACGCGCTGAGCGGATCTATCGAAGTCATCTCTCATATGATGGAACACAATTGAACTTCGAAGAACTATATGCAGCTTCGATAAAGGTACATTTATTTATATGTTGTATCCGATTTGGATTGAACTCACCGCGGATAACTGATTTGGATAACTGATTTGGATAACCGATTTGGATAACCGATTTCGATTTTGGATTTGGATACCCGATTTCAATCCAATCCGATATCTGTATTCGATTGAAACATTATTGCACAGAGTATCATGTTTTTTAAATGCTTTTAATCATTTTCAAGAAATTTCATAGAAGTTCAGCTCTGGCAACCTAGAAAAGTCCGTTAGCACCACGTTTTGCCGAAAAAAAGGCTTTCCTCGATTTTATTCTGGATTCAAAGCAAAATCTATTTATTTAATCACCAGCAACTTTATCATAAACAATAAAATAACAAATTAAGTAAGCAAATTAATGCTTAAATAGAGGAAAGTCTTTTTTTGGCAAAACGTGGTGCTAGCGGACTTTTCTAGGTTGCCAGAGCTGAACTTCTATGAAATTTCTTGAAAATGATTAAAAGCATTTTAAAAACATGATACTCTGTGCAATAATGTTTCAATCGAATACAGATACCCGATTGGATTGAAATCGGGTATCCAAATCGGTTATCCAAATCCAAAATCCAAATCAGATATCGAATCAAAGCCTTAACCTTCTGATTGAGAGAAAGAACTCCTAACCAGTTGACCACGTCGGCAGATCGAACTAGACTTATAAAAGATTAATCTAGGACCCAAACATCATGGCTTTTCAATGCTCGAATGCTCAGTTGAAAAGCTACAAAATTGTGGGAATTTCCCCGGAGGTCGAGGCTGAAAGAAGGGTTTTCGTTGTGGAAGAACAGGGAACAGGTTTGACAAAAAAGAACCTATCGTAAATACTGTAATAGTACCCCACCCCCATAATGACGGCGCGGAGTGTTGCGTAGTCTAGCTTTGAACGAGCTTTTCTCGACACTGGTTTATGCTACAATGTTCGCTTAGGTATCAAAAAATAGCTGAAAATCAGGGCTATTTTTTTGATACCAAAGACGCATTTTTTGAAAGTACGGGTGCTTTGAAAAAAATGAAATACGAGAAAATTTTTGCGACTACGCGACTGTACGGGGGAGAGGATAGGGTATTATTACAGTATTTACGGTAGTTTAAAAAAGACTACCCACCAGGCGCAGCATATCCTTTTCTGAAAGAAATCTCCTCGTGTTTTCGTCCATTCCAAACTGTAATTGCAGGTTTCCGCTATGCGATGAAGTTATTAGAGAAAGGCGAAGAAAGCGATGATGCACATCGATTTTTGCCTACAAATATTCCACATATGACCGAAATGCACAAGTTTTTTCAAACTCAGGTACTTTTTTAAAACTCTTTACATTATGATCTTTCAACATTTTACAGAACTTTATCATCTTACTGATCACTTTTGTGGAAACTGGTCAATTGTGGAGTTTTTTGGTTGTTTTTATTGTTAAATGCGTAAATGAATACTTTCTAGAGTTCATACTTTGAAATTTGTGCGAAAAATTTGCAAGATGAGATCATGAAAGACGCCGAATTAGATGCGAATTCGAATTGGAAAGGGAGAAGCGATGAAAACGATTATCAAGGTCAGTTTTGATAAGAAATCTTAAAGAAAACTTAAAAAAGCTTAAAAAGCTTAAAATGATAGAAGCTGATCATTGTAAGCTCGACAAATTTATAATTGAAATTTGGGACCTTGACGGTTCGGGGGGGGTCGAGTTTTTGACAACTTTGTCGCACATTTTTAAGCAGCGTAACCTTATCAGATCAGGAAGTTTAAATAATATTTAGATAGCTTAGAACATGAGCTTTCAGAAACTATTCGTTTCATTAAAAAGTTATCAACAAAAAACCTATCTAAAATTGTAAAAATCGGGCTGCAAAATTGTGAAAAACTCGACTTCCACGCACCCGGTGACCCTGAAGTTCCTGAAGTTGTCCTGAAATTGCAAATCAAAGAAAACTCAAGAATCGTTATCATCTTTAGGTCGTCATCTTTCGTTTTCGGTCGGCATCGACACGGATCGTTTATCGAGAATGACACAAAGAGAACTTGATGAAACGGTTTGACTATTGAGGGATTTATTTTGGAAAACCTATCATAAGAATATATAGTAGATTGTAGTTAATATTATAGTTAATATTGTAGTTAATATTGTAGTCAATCTTCTAGTCAATATTGTAGTCAATATTATAGTTAATATTGTAGTCAATCTTGTAGTTAATATTGTAGTCAATCTTGTAGTCAATATTCTAGTCAATCTTGTAGTTAATATTGTAGTTAATATTATAGTTAATATTGTAGTTAATATTGTAGTTAATATTATAGTTAATATTGTAGTTAAATCAATCTTATTATCTTATAGTTAACCTTCTAAACCATCTAAATACAAGTTTAAATGTATAAAGTATTTTAATTATTATCTCTAGAGTGACGAAAATCAATCAACATCAGCTACAAGCGAACTTTGCACAATCGGCGTTGAAGCTATTTCGGAAGAGGAAAATCTTAAACAGGTGAACAAATAAAGAACAAATAAAGAACGAATAACAAGATTCAGAGAAAGCAATATGCAAATTAAAGAGCAAATTCAGGATATCAAAGAGATTCTCGTTTTTGGGCCATCAGAAGACGAAGATATCCCTTTTAGGTAAAGCGATTGAAAATCAAAAACGTCTTCTGATATTTTAGAGCTGAAGAAGAAGCTCCTGCTCCATTACGGTTGGCGAAAGATCTGGGATCTTCGAGAAATGGTTAGTTACAAAAAAAATCGTTCTTTTTCACAATTCATTACCTATTTTCTTTTCAGTAATGTCCGGTTTGTGTTCAGCTCTCTCGAATTGCTCCGAATTGTTGTCGAGCCGACAACTCTGGGATTCGCAAAGAGATTTACCGGGTACCATATCCATATTTCTTCTCTAGTTCATTTTTTGTTTCAAATCTTTCAAATCTTTCAAATCTTTCAATTGATCCTTCCACTTTATCCTTACAGAATGTCTGATCATTCATTGGACAGCGCAATTGGTGAGCGCTCTCTATGTTCTGCACACGCACGGAGAATTTATATGGTAATTTTTGAGGAAAGATAAGGAAAATCCATGAATATTTTGTTATAAATGCTTTCAGTGATCTTCAACCATCAAATTTATTGATTGGATCTGATGGAAATCTCATTTTGACAAGTCATGCAGTTTGGAATGGACGAAAACACGGGGAGATTTCTTTCAGAAAAGGATATGCTGCGCCTGGTGGGTGGTCTTTTTTAAAAACTACCGTAAATACTGTAATAATACCCTACCCCCTCCCTCGTACAGTCGCGTGGTCGCAAAAGTTTTTTAGTATTTCATTTTTTTCAAAGCGCCCGTACTTTCAAAAAATGCGTCTTTCGTATCAAAAAATAGCCCTGAATTTTAGCTATTTTTTGATACCTAAGCGAACATTGTAGCATAAACCAGTGTCGAGAAAAGCTCGTTCAAAGTTAGACTACGCAATACTCCGCACCGTCATTATGGGGATGAGGTACTATTACAGTATTTACGGTAATGATTTTTCAGTCATTCTTTATGATTTTAAAAGATATTCAAGTAATCTTACAGAATGCTTTCGATACCCGTTCGAGTTAACAACCGAATGCGACATTTGGAGCTTGGGCGCAATTTTGTACGAGTTGACCACCGGGATTCCGCTCGCCATTGCGGCTCCACATGGTGTTGGTGGGTTTTTTGAAATCGAAAATCTAGAGACGAGAGTCTCAACTCAATTGAGAGAATAACATTTCTTGCGTTATTCTCTCAATTGTTTAAATAACACAATTGTTTAAGTAACACAATGGTTTCACAGGATGTAAAACTTGTGGCAAAATTACAGCCAAATTTAAGGCAAAAATTTTAAGCAAAAATTGATTCTAAAAAGTTGGGCATAATGACGCCCAAAAGGGAGAGGCCGGCTCAGTCGCTCACCGCTCTTTCCCCTTTACGGATTACCAAAAGGGAAGCACTCTCTGGCCGATTTCTGGTTTTTCAAGCACGTGTCGATTTGTCTTTTATACTGGGGCGGTTCTCTAGATGAAGAGCGATTGTGCGCGCGCACAAAGAACACCTCATCAGTCATTTAGAGATTTTTCTTTTGCTTTTTAGATGATACAAAAGGATATTTAGCTGTAAATTTGTACCCGGGGGTTTTCGGGGTCGGCGAATCGATTGGAGAGATTCATTTTATTGAGTATAAAATCTATATCAAGTTGCTTCATTCAGGAAAACCCGGTCTCGACCCGCCATTCCCCAAATTTTGCACAACTTCTCTATTCGCGCGGGATCTCATAAATCGGTGAATTTTCTTGAATAAATATTTCAAAGATTAGAATGAACAATGAAATTTGAAATGAATTTCCAGAATCTTGGTCGAAGATCCAAATGAAAGACTCACTTTGGATGCCATCCGCGCACATCCATTCTTTCAATCAATCAACTGGAATTTATATGACAATCCGCATTCAACGAGGATCATGTAAGGAATAGGAAAACTAATAAAAGAATAGAAAAGAATAAAGAATAGAAATAGTTATCTAATAATAGAAATAGTTATTTATTAGGTTGATGCAAGTCATTTTTTTCCAAAAACCCCCAACCCCCCAAAAAAAAAAAAAAACAAATAAAAAACCCCTTCCCCCTAAATTTTGGACCGAGGCGGGGAAAAAAAACACGCTGGCCATTTAGACGCTTGGGAACCCCCGAAAAAAAAAGGGGGGCACAAAAAGTTAGATATTTTTTCAGATTTTCAGAGAAATTGATTCAGCCAATTTTTTATAGAGGAAAAAATTTTAAGGAAAAACCCGTTTTCACTCTCGAATTTGCTTGAAAGTGAACCCAAATTGACTTAAAAAGATGGGAAATTGAACAATAAACACTTTTCATTTAGAGCAAACCATAGGTTAATTGATGACTTTGTTATTTTTCAAAAGAAGTACGAAAAAAATGAAAAAGACTTTTGCATCAACCTAATAATAATAGAATAATTAGTTATCTAATAAAAGAATAGAGATATTATGTTAGATTTTTAGAAAAGAGACCACATCACCGCGGGCGATCAGCAACAAAATGTAGGTTTATCCATTTTCAACGATTTGCTTGCGTTCAAATTTCATTGTGCAATTTCCAATCACTTTTCAAAATCAAAATCAATTCTAAAATATTTCAGTGACTACTCGAATGATCTTCCGACAAGCTCACAGAGTCAAATTGATGTTTAGTTTTTTTTTCTCTTTTCCCTTCTTGATGAAATCTGGTGCCTGTGCTATTGCTTTTCATTGCTTGCCAAATATTTATGGGTGCTCACAAAAAACAAATTGTGATTCAAGTGCTTCAAATGATCACTTTACTGAGTAAAATTTTATGAAATTAACTTAAAATTTGCATCCAACGTTTTAAATTTAAACCTAATAAATTTAAAATAATTTACGAAAAGCGAAAACAGCGGAACTCGGTATAAAAGCCGAACAAAGTTTCCGATTTCATCATGGAATGAAAGAAAATGAAAAGAATGGCAAAAGGGAATTTTGTGCGGGGTACGGTATTTCTCTATGAGTATTGCTGACTAAAAGAAATGAAAAGAATCGATTAGGGAAATGTGAAAGGGAAAAGGGGAATGGGGAAAGAAGAAAGAGGCGAAAAGCGTTTACGGACCACCCACATAGGTTTTCTGAGTTCACATGGATTTGTGGTTTACCCAAGAAATGATTGGGCAGGGTTTTTTTTATTTAAAATAATTTACGAAAAGCGAGAACAGCGGAACTCGGTATAAAAGCCGAACAAAGTTTCCGATTTCATCATGGAATGAAAGAAAATGAAAAGAATGGCAAAAGGGAATTTTGTGCGGGGTACGGTAGCGCATCCACTCTTTAGAAAGCACATCACGCCGCTTTTGCGACAGTCCCTTAAAACCATAGATCAAATCAATAGGTTAAGCTAAGTTAAGCTAAGCTTTCTGTTCATGTTATGTTCCAAAGTTCGCTACTTACAACATTGTTGAAAATTTGAATCAAAGCTGAATCAAAGCTACGAAAATCTTTAGCATTCAGACTTCAACTCTGATTAAACTCATGTAATGTGTTGATTTTTGGATCTTTAGTTTTCAATTCCAGGTATTTTTTAAATTAAGACCAATTCTCACTAAAACCAAATTAACGGCAGGTGTATAATATAATTTTGAGGAATTTTTATGTAAAGGGTGACCGCGAATTGTAGCGACTCACTTCTTTGGGTCTAGCTCAGCGAGAACTCAATGAATTCGTATGAAATTTTTGGAGGTGATTTTTGAGAATGCCTCCGTTAGCCAAGTTGATTTTCTAACTGATTGGTGCTTCTGGAATCTTGATGTGCCCTTACAAAGTTGAGAGCCGCGCTACACTTGGCGAAAAACCCAATTTGAGGTTTTTAAAAAAATCGTTTTTTCCTTAAAATGTTCTTGTCTAATTTTGTCTAGATTCAGGAAATCACAGTGGTTTTTTTAGATCTCTAACCCAGACAAAGTTATGGGTCAAAAACCTCGAAAAACCCAGTTTTCCATAGAAAATTGGGTTCTCAGATCTTCTCAGAAGAACTAGCCACAAATGATTTTCAGTTTTAGAATCTGGATATTAAATTACCAAAAAGCGTTTTTAGACTTCTTCACTTATCCAGGGAATATTCATTTTCTGAGAGGTGGAGCTATCTCTTTTCCTTATATGCTTTACTTACAGAATCAGTGTTTATGATCATTTTATTAGGTTGGTAAAAAAGAAATGAGCGTCGTGTTTGTTGATTTGTATTTTATTCACAGTAAAAGATTTTTTTAAATAGTTTATTCTATTGGAAAGAGCGTGTTCTTGCGCATCGTTTGATATATAATTTGTCTATGTTTACTTTGTTTTTTTTTTACAAGAAAGAGTGTTTAAAAAATGTCGGACCAAAAATTTCGCTTGCGGGCCTGGGCTTGTGCTATGAATTTAAGCAAGGCAAATCGGCTGCTGAAGCTATTCATTTTCTGAGAGGTGGAGCTATCTCTTTTCCTTATATGCTTTACTTACAGAATCAGTGTTTATGATAATTTTAGTATTCAAATATAACACCTTTTTTTATTTTAAAACTTTTGAAAAAATCTTTTAAAAGAATTTGTTTTTGAGAAATCTATAGGTCTATAAATCTATAATTATGTGGAGAAGTGTAGTTGAAAAAATAATTTCTTTTGAAAGAGTGGGATTGCCTCTTTTGAAGGGATTTTGATAATTGAGGGTGCGAAAAGAGTTTACGGACCTCCCACATAGGTTTTCTGATGGACAAAATGAAAATCTCTATGAGTATTGCTGACTAAAAGAAATGAAGAGAATCGATTAGACATCTTGTGCTCCTTTCACAATATTGTCATATCTTTTCACGACAATTCCCGGTTTTGCCATTTTCGTTGCCGTTGTCGAATAGAGACGACTCGTCGTGATGAATAAAAGACGGAAAGTTGATGGGGAGAGCCTGGAATTTAAGAATTTTTTCAACAAAACTGTTTAAAATCTGAGGTAACAAGAATTTATTCTAAAAAAGGCAATTTCTTCAAAACAACGTTGAAACCGACCTATTGAAACTTGTCCCCGCTGATGAAAAAGCTCTAAAAGTTGATGGAACTTTTAGAGATTTGAGCAGTGACGCAGCAAAAAACGGTATAAACGGAAAATGAAAATGAATGGGAAGAATGCAGAATTATTGGTAGCAGATGGACTTTCGAGTAATTGATTGGAATGGGGGAATTATTGGGTACAGTTTATGAATGGAATGCCAAGATAAACAATTAAGTTCAGACAATTCAGTTAATAACTAACTTCCTTACCTAACACCTTTAGATCTACCAACCCTTTTCTAAAAATGATTTCACACGAAACCCAAGACGAAATAACAAGAAGATCGCGCGGTGGCAGATTGTTCAGATTTGCGTTTTAGTTAAAAGGAATTGGTTAGGTTGAGTGGTACTTTGATGATTTGGAGGGGCCACTTTATGATAATTTTTATGTTTATGATAATTTTATTATTAAAATATAACACCTTTTTTTTTTATTCTAAAACTTTTGTTTTTGAGGAATCTCTAGGTCTGTAAATCTCTAATTATGTGGAGAAGTGTAGTTGAGAAAAACTATTTCTTTTGAAAAAGTGGGATTGGCTCTATTTGCAGGGATTTTGTTAATTAAGGGGGCGAGAAGCGTTACGGACCACCCACATAGGTTTTCTGATGGACAAAATGAGAATCTCTGAGTATTGCAGACTAAAAGAAATGAAGGGAAAGCCAGGTGAATTGATTAGAGAAATGTGAGAGGGAAAAGGGGAATGGGGAAAGAAGAAAGAGGCATTCAGGCCAAAGCATGCTTTAAGTTGAAAACACTAAAATTATTTGGAGATTCTCATGGAGTGCTTGAGTTCTTTCCTCTTGACTAAAATTTGTTCTGAATACCTGAACGACTTTTATTTCGAAATTTCGAATCAGGGGGCTCTTTCTACGTTTAAGCTTTCATCTGTTTGCAAATTTAAAGCGAAATCTGTTTCAAATCTTTTATGGATTTAAAATTTCATTTTTCACTTTTCGAAATCAAAATCAATTCTAAAATATTTGAGAGATTACTTGAATGATCAGCTTCACAAGCTCACAGAGTCAAATTGATGCTTCTCTTTCCTTCCTTTTGTTTCAAATTGTAATTCCAGTGCTTCAAATGTCGAAAGAGATTATTTATACAAACTAGAGCTCAAGAGACGATTTCGAATTTACAGTAGACTTCGGCAAACAAAACCAAAACCAAAACAGACCAAAACCAAAACCAAAACCAAAACCAAAACCAAAACACCAAAACAAACCAAAACCAAAACAAACCAAAACCAAAACAAACCAAAACAAACCAAAACTCAATTTATAAATTAACATGTAAATTTAAAATTGTAAAATGCAAATTTTAATGTAAAATGCAAATTTGCCTTTCACTTTTTCTCACTCCCCAAAATCTCGCGGCCGAAAAAAGGACCAAAACACGACCTCGAAATTTCGAAACAAAAAATAGCCTATGGGATAGATTTTTGGATGCTGATTTCAAATCTGCAAACAGATTTTCGCTAGCTCCTCCCAGTCGCGAGATATTGGCGAGTTTTGGTTAGTTTTGGTTTTGGTTTTGGTTTTGGTTTTGGTTTTGGTTTGTTTTAGTTTTGGTTTTGTTATGGTTTTGGTTTTGGTAGCTTTGGTTTTGGTTAAGTTTTGTTTTCCGAAGTCTAATTTACAGTACTATTAAATGAAAAAACAATCATTTCTTTTTATGACATTTCTGTTAAACTTTTGTGACTTTCTCAAGGTGTCGTATCGTTTTTGAAAAATCTTTCTTTTCTAGAAAACGAAAATGATTGTCATCTACGCGTTTCTTGGGTTCTTCGTGGGAATCTCGTCGCAAGAAAATGGTGATTTTTTTGAAATTTTTCTGTTCTTTAAAATGTGTTCTTTCAGCAAGCATTGTGCAATTGTTTAATACCTATAGTACTCCTAGAAACGGTAATGATACAATATTCTTATCGAAGTAAAGTAGCTTTTTTCTAAAGCGGACTTTTTATTGAGTTGGCTAGTATGAAATGGCGACATTTTCGGACGAACTTTTGAAAAAAAAAAAATTAAACCATAACTTTATCTCAAATTTTGTTTGTCTAATAACAATTGAAGTTTTGTTGATTATACGCTAAAATTTTATCTGAATCTGATGCAGAGTTTTTTAAGAAATGAGAGAAGATGTGGTAAAAAGTCGATTTTTGGTTAATCCAGCTAAAAATCCCTTAAAATCCAGCTAAAAATTTGCAACAACTTGCTAGATTCAAAAACCATTTAAGCAAATATGTTTATACAAATTATTTGTACAATTTTTTAACCAAAATAAACATTCTCCCTCTCGGAATCGTTGAAACCAAGTCTGACACTGCCTGAGAGACAAACTGCCATCTCCGAAAGCAGCACAGAGAGAATGATGCGTTCCAGTAATTCAAAGTACACCAAACCCTTGCTGTTCCACCATTTAGTCAATAAGATCTTCTTCCCGTGGATTTCGAGCCTTGGGCAACCCCAAGGCTCGAAATCCACGGGAACAGCACGTTCGCCGGCGCTCAGCCACTGTCGTTCTCGCGTAAAGTTGTCGTATGCGATCCATTTCCCATCCGATGTCACGATAGAATCAAGAAATCCGCTATTTTTTGCACGATTCAGGAGAATGCCAGCGATGGAAATGCGGGATGCGAGGTTAGCATCACTGAGTTGATGAGGGATCCATCTTCCACAACGACTTTTCTTTCCAATGGCGTGAAGGTGGCGTTCGATGGTGACATGATCACAATGGAATATTTTCGCAAGATCTCGAGCAGATTGGCATGGATCGGCCTGAATAACGTCCCTCAGCTTGGCTTCGTTCACGAATCTTTGTTCGTTCTGGCCTCGAACCGTGCTCGTAATCTTTCAAAGTCTCGTCTCCCTCTCGGAATCGTTGAAACCAAGTCTGACACTGCCTGAGAGACAAACTGACATCTCCGAAAGCAGCACAGAGAGAACGATGCGATTCGGCAGCAGACTTTCCAATTTTGAAGTTAAACAGTGATGCTGCTCGTAGCAGAAACTTTTGCTCGACCATGATCTAAATAAAAAATATAAGCATTTTTAAATAAAATAAACAACAACCAAAAAATTCAAATGTCGAAATAAATAGCAAACAAATATGCGAACAAAACATAAAAAAAATAATGCCGTTAGCATCGCTCGTTTCTGATAAATGAGAGCTGATACCCATCGGCAGTTTCTTTTGCACCACCCTGATAGATCCACCTTTTTTCAATCTTTAATTTTATTATTGAAATTCATTTTATAAAATAACCGTTTTAATTGGATGCTAGTTGAGTATTTTTGTTACAAAAATCGTCACATTAAGTGGTAGGCGAAGCGAAGCGCGCACTACCGGGAACGTAGTTCGGGGTGGGGGCACATTCTTAATATACGGGCAACGGAGTTGGGGCGGGTGGGCAAAAGATTTGCATTTAAAAAAATAGCTTTTCTTCAAAAAAGCCTTACCCCTAAGTATTTCAGTACAGTGCGGCTTTCTTTTCTTTTTTTTCAACCAAATAAAAATCTGAAACGTAGGGGGACATGTTTTTACCGTGTGCCAGAAGATGAGAGTTTCGCCTGTGGTACCTAACCCCCAGGGTACGCACCAAGGCAGGTACCTAACCTTAGAAATTGACTTTTTAGCACATCCATTATCATTTCTTAAAAAACTCTGCATCAGATTAAGATAAAATTTTAGCGTATAAACAACAAAAATTTAATTGTTATTAGACAAACAAAATTTGAGATAAAGTTTTGGTCTAATTTTTTTTTAAAAATTTTGTCCGAAGACGACGCCATTTAATACTCGCCAACCCAATAGAAATCATTTTGGTTCTAATTATATTAGGTTATCATATATAAAATGTCCAACACTTTGTCGTGCCCGTCAATTTTCATTTCACCGTAGATTTCTTTCATTTTTTTGATATTATTTAGTAGGAGTATGAAACTTGAAATTTGAAAAAAGAAATTCGAAAATTTGGGCCAATGCATCGGCTGAGAATGGTCAACACAAAAAAACCACAAACTTTTATGACCATAAAATTCGTCCGCCACCATGAAGGAGCAAAATCCGAGCACATTTTGATTTAACATATTCGATATGACCCACCCCACCGGCTTGGTCGTACTGATTTTTGGTGTCAACTCGTTTTCAAGAATTGTTTGTTTGTTGTTATTCATTTCGCGGAAAATTTTGCTAACTTTATACTAATTTTGAAGAGGAGATTCAGGGCAATGACTGTCATTCAATTTCCAATGCAATCAATCATTCAATCACTATAATATTAGCTTAGTGTATGAGCTAAAGTGATTTGGGGCGACGTTGGAAAGAAGTTATTAATGCTTGTGGTGAATACATTTCAGCTCGGCAAAGATGGATGACCAAAAATTTAAAATCAGGCCTGCCCAGATCTAGTCCCATCGGATTGCCACCTCTTTCGGAACAAGCGGTTTCTATGAAACAAGCAGTTTCTGGACAGCAGTTCAAACAAAAGCAGGACATCGAAAATTGGGTTGCCAACTATTTTGCCTCTAAAAATCTTCAATTTTACGAGGACGGCATTCGGCATGGAAAGAAGGCAACGTTCCAAGGTCGGGGCGACGTTGGAAAGAAGTTATTAATGCTTGTGGTGAATACATTTGATTTTGAAAGTGTTTAAATAAATTTTTCTGTTATGTTAAAAATGATCAAAAAAAATAACCTTTCATATTAACCAAGCTAATACAATTTGGAAACATTCTATGAAATTTGTGACCAAGTAGGCGCTATAATGCTAAATTGATACGGATCTACAACTGTAATTGAAGAGCTGAGTTGAATTTTTCCATTCCGGGATGAAATTTTTCAATCTCCGGAAAACCCTGAGCTAAGAGACTGGGATTTTATTGTATTTTTTCTTTCCAGACGGTTGTCAAGCTGATGAAGTTCCGTGTCGATTGGATGATGTGATGAAATGTTTCAGTCTCAGCGACATTCAAAGTATCACCGACAAAGAACAATGCCATTGTAAGGAATTCTAATAGACGTGATTTTCATATTTTTAGTTCAAAACGATCACCAAACTCGCAACGATTCATCACCGGAAAAGGGGCTCAGGTACCAAATTCTTCATTTTCATCATCTCTTTTTTTAGTAGTCGAGAGATTCTGGAGAACGGCGCCATGACGTTTATTTGCGTCTTTTTGTGGCGTGAGAATTTGAAACGATTTCCTAAACCTTTTCAAATTTAGTCGCATTTCTCGGTATGTATTACTCATACTGTGAATGGAATTGGAAAAAGGATCTAGAAAGGCAAAAGGCAATGAGAGAGCGCACTGAATGTGGGTTCAGATTGAGCTTTGAAACTTTTTATTTTATTTCATTTTATTAAATTTCATTTTTTCAGGTTTCTCCCTCGGTTCCCTAGCTTCTGATCCTTCTCCTAGCGGATTGGTGAGTCATTTTTCACTAAAGAAATTCAATTAAATCAATTTAAATTCAATTAAATCAATTTAAATTCAATTAAATCCATTTTAAATTCAATTAAATCAATTTAAATTCAATTAAATCCATTTTAAATTCAATTAAATCAATTAAATCAATTTTTAGAATGAAAATGTGTCAAAAGTGTGATCGAATGCTTCATTTTTATCGATTTTCTGTATGGGATAACCGATTTTTTGGTTTTTTTTTTGTTTTTTTGTATCGATTTTTGAAGATTTAAAATCTGTTGCTGCCTAACTTTTTTCTGAATCACAGCAAAGAAAAATCAGTTCCAAATGCATTCAAAAGACCAATTGCACTGACAAAAAAGCAACTTTTCTTATAAAGTGACGTCATCATTTAAAAGTTGAGCTAAAATAACTTGAGCCTGAGCCCAGTATGTCTCCTTTTCATCTTTGATATGTCTCAAAATTGAAGAGATTTTTCGTTGAGATGCGAGAGGTGAAAAGGCATCAGCCACTCACTAAAAGCTCTCCAATCCTAATTTCATTCATTATTTTCTCACCATTCTTGTACATTTCTTTTTTATATCAACAAAATATTGAGCTTAAAGAATCTTAAAGAATGAAAGAATCAAAACATTAATGAAAATTCTCTTTGCTGAATTGTTTGAAATATTTTGAATCATGCGGTAAATTATTGGGTTAGTAAATTGAAAAATGCCGGCTATGCTTAGGCTTAGGCTTAGGCTCAGGCTCAAATTCAGTCAATCAATGATTTATGCTTCTATTGGGTTGGTGAATTGAAAACTGCGGGCTATTGTCATCTGTGACAGTTTGAGCACTTTCTTCAAAAGAAACCCATTTTGGTGTCAATGGAAAAGTTGTAGAGAAGCAAAAATCAAGCTTATATCCAGATTTTCAGAACGATTCAAAAACTGGTTTTCAAGAAATGCCAAATTTACGAATTTTCACAAAACTTGCATTTTAAGCGAAACTACTAAGTGTATCTTTTTGGAAATTTGGCTATAAGCCTCATTTTTGATTCTCTACAACTTTTCTATTAACACCAAAATGGGTTTCTTTTGAAGAAAGTGCTCAAACTGGGATATCTCCAGTCCTCGATTTTTGAGTCTCACACTTGTCTCACACACAAACCAAAATCCTACCACGAAAGAGGAATCCGCAAATCCGCAAATTGCCTGTAAAATGGGCAGAAGTCGTCAATGATAATGGAAATTATTTGGAATGAATTCATGGTTTTATGTTCAAGAAATTTTAGCTCAAAGTCCCGCAGTTTTCAATTGACCAACTCAATAGAATCCGTCAATCGAATATCTTGAAACGAACAAACGAATTTAACTTTACTGTGGAAATTTGATGACATTAAAGCAATGAAACAAAACTTTTTTTGTCTTCAGGCTTCTCTTCTTCTTCTTTTCTTCGTCTTCATTCTTTTTCGTCTTCGAAAAATAGCCCTGATTTTCAGCTACTTTTTGATACCTAAACCAACATTGTAGCATAAACCAGTGCCGAGAAACACTCGTTTAAAGCTAAACTATGCAACACTCCGCACCGTCATTATTGACATTAAAGCAATGAAACAAAACGTTTTTTGTCTTGAGGCTTCTCTTCTTCTTCTTTTCTTCGTCTTCATCCTTTTTCGTCTTCGTGCTTTGTTCCTCAGACACTGTGATTTTCATATCATCCAATTAATTTTTCCCATTGCGTGCCAATCAAACATTTTTCAACACAGAAACAATGAAATCCCGTCAATTAACCGAATTTTGGATAATATTTTGACACGAAAGAATAAAGATTTTCGATTATTCTCTATTCAGAGAAATTCTTCCTTAAAACTTTTTCCAGATTGATGTCTCAAAACTTGTTTACTTCCGAGGTTTTTCTTCGCATTTAACTCAAATTCTCTTGGGATTTTTTATCTCAATGGCAATCCTCTCTTTTCTTCTCTCATTTGACCTCGGTCAAAAAGTATCTGGTGTTTTTTTGAGTGTGACCTATTGAACTCAACCTATTGAATTCATAAAGAGTTGACTGGATATTCATTTAGCATTCAGTTTCATTTTTTGTTTTATTTCATTCACGCATTGTAGACTTTGTAGAAAATTATAGCTGAATTTAGGGTAAAAATTAATTTCAAAATTTGGGGATAGTCAGAGCCCAGGAAAGCGGCAAAACCAGATCATTTGCTTTGAACCAGACCATTCATCTACGGCAGTCATTTGACTTCATTAATCGTTTTCGGATATTTTTCACAATTTGACGTTTTTTTCGAGAAGTTAGCTTCAGTTTTGAGCCAATTTGACGTCTAGAAGACGAAAGTCATTTTTTTGAAGATACCGACGAAGCACCCGATCATTACGACCCGAAATACCCTCAATTTCTTCCTGTCTTCCCATCTGAAAGGAAAGCACTTTACACTAGGGCCCTATGCCAGATAAAGAGCGATTGTGCGCCCGCACAAAGGACAGTCATTTAACGTTTTGCGTTTGCTTTGTAGATTTTGCAAAAAGCTATTCAGCTGTAAATTTGTACTCGGGGGTTTTCGGGGTCAGTGAATCGATTGGAGTGATTCATTTTATATCCAAATATCTTTTTATACAGGACCCGAGACCCAGTGTTGATTAAAATAGTGGAAAAAGTGAATTCCAATTTGCCTAGACACTTGATCTACTATTCAGAGACTTTCAAAACACTCGCCCAAACCTGAGCCGAACCTCGAGTTCTCTTCTCCCTTTTTTTATCCAGAATATCCATCAATTTTCACCTATCTTTTCCCCTTCGTCTCCCAATATATTCGAGAAGTTGAATATCCAGTTTCACACTTCTTTCCCCTTCTATATCTGACACGAAGCTTATCCTTTTTTTGGCTTTTCCCTTTCGTTTCTCATATGATGAAGATCTTTTGCTCAATTTTGGCCACATTTGTGACTATTTTTAGAAAATTTTCAATAGACGAGGGAATATTTTATCTCTGAATCGAACTTCAAATCTTTTATGCCTCATTCTGCTTCTAAGCATAAGCTAAAGCATAAGCTAAAGCTTAAGCTAAAGCATAAGCTAAAGCTTAAGCTAAAGCATAAGCTAAAGCTTAAGCTAAAGCATAAGCTAAAGCTTAAGCTAAAGCATAAGCTAAAGCATAAGCTAAAGCATTGTAAACCTCTTTTTCTAAGCTTTTGTAAGTTATTATTCTAAAATTATAAGATTGCAGATTTAATATTTTATATGTAATGAAATTTCAATCATTTTAAAAGCTTCTTTAGCGATTTTACCGATTTTCTTTTTAGCCTAATCACCTCCAATTCAAAATTTGCGTTTTTTTTTTTGAAAAATTCACCTTTGATTCATAATTTCTCATTTTTTTCGGAGAATTACGTTTTATTGAATTTCGTGGGATGATTTTTGAGTGTTGATCCTTGGAAAATAAGACTTATGAAATAGATAAAATGAATCAAAATGAGAATAATCTGTGAATCTATTTGCTTACAATTATTCGAGTCGATTTCTCTTTCCCACTGGGTTATTCAAAACTCAAAAAGAACTTATTTCATCAAAAAGAATTTGAATGTATTGACTTGTTATTGAAAAGAGAAAAAAAATGGGAAAAAGAATGGCTCATTGGTAGTCGGAATGAAAGAAAAACTTTAGTCGTATCCATCGACTCGCATAAATTCCTTGTTTTTATTGGGGAAATTCAAATGATTATTTAGAAATGTACAAATATTGAAGTGAATAGATCATAAACTAATTTATCTTATTGCCTAAATATTTTTAAATGTGTCGAATAGCCACTAAAAAGTTACCTAACTCTGGCAGCTATCTGACCGCAGACAATTGGAAAAGTATTGCGGAAATCCGTGCGCTTCATTCTATTTCTTCATTCCCCAAATCATTTATTGTTTTGTAGCTTGTTAGCTGAATATCTTGTGTTAAAGCCTATATAAGACAACTGTTGTTCTGACAATTTGACAATTTGATTCTAGACAATTCTAGACAATTTGATGTTTTTTTGACTTTTTTCTGCTTTCCTTTCATCATGTGAGAGTTGTGTCCTAATTAGGACGAAATGTTTTCAGTTTTTATCGTCGCTTTTAATTCAATTGTCGATTTTGAAGTGATCAAAGAAGTCACAAAGATACTCAAGAATCATCAGAGGACTCGGGCACACCTCTTTGACAGCACCGTCCTCCCGGCACTCTGCTACGGGGGGCTACGACCTGGGCCACGACACAGACCACCGAACGAGCCCTGAGCACGACGCATCGAGCCCTTGAAAGGAACCTCCTCGGGCGCAATAGGAAGACGCAGCTGGACCAAGACCTAAGAAGTACGGATATGCGCTATCTCTCGGGATCCAGTGGAAGTGATCGAGAGAAAAAGACTCAGATGGGCTGGCCACGTAGCCAGAAGAACAGACGACAGATGGACGATACGGATCACAGAGTGGATACCACGAGACCAGAAGAGGCCCATCGGAAGACCAGCAACGAAGTGTTTTTATCGTCGCTTTTAATTCAATTGTCGATTTTGTGTGAAAATTGCTAAGGAAAATTGCTGCCAAAAATTCCGAGTCAGTCGGCTATTGAATAAAGTGTTTTAGTTCAAGTGAGATCAGATAACTCGAAACAAGAAATAACATGTCTTGAGTCAAGAGTACCAAGCACGCGAACAATATTTCTTTATATTAAAATTCAGAAAACGATAAGATGTTAGTATTAGTAAGTTCAAGCCAAATTATGATAAAGAACACAAGCTTTTCTTTTCTTTTCTTTTCTTTCTCTAAAATCATCGCTTCGTTGACGCAACATTATTGGAATTTTATGGGAATTAGATGACTCTAATCCGAAGTGAGATTTGTGCATGATTTGAAGATTTTTCTCCTACTTCTTACCAATCCAAATCATCCCCTTTCCCCCATTTCCATTTCTTTCCATCTCCTCATCTCCTCATCTCCCCATTTCCCCATTTCATCTCTTTCATCTTTACTTCATTTCTTTATTGATTTCACTTGAGATTTTGGGCGTACAGTCGCGTAGTCGTTAACTATTTTACTGATAATTTGATGAAATTTGATTTGATGAAAATTCATAAACAAAACTATTGGATGAATGCATATGAAATAGCTAATCCATTTAAATTTCTCTACCAAATCAGCTATTGAATTTCTGTTTAATTAGAATGAAAAGTTATAATCTTAAGCTAATAACAACCACCGTAAATACTGTAATAGTACCTCACCGCCCTCGTAAAGTCGCGTAGTCGCAAAAGTTTTTTCGTATTTCATTTTTTTCAAAGCGCCCGTACTTTCAAAAAATGCGTCTTTGGTATCGAAAAATAGCCCTGATTTTCAGCTACTTTTTGATACCTAAGCGAACATTGTAGCATAAACCAGTGCCGAGAAACACTCGTTTAAAGCTAAACTATGCAACACTCCGCACCGTCATTATTGACATTAAAGCAATGAAACAAAACTTTTTTGTCTTCAGGCTTCTCTTCTTCTTCTTTTCTTCGTCTTCATCCCTTTTCGTCTTCGTGCTTCGTTTCTCAGACACTGTGATTTTCATCTCAATGAATCAATTCTTCACATTGCGTGCCAATCAAACATTTTTCAACACAGAAACAATGAAATCCCGTTAATTAACCGAATTTTGGATAATATTTTGACACGAAAGAATAGAGATTTTCGATTATTCTCTATTCAGAGAAATTCTTCCTTAAAACTTTTTTCCAGATTGATGTCTCAAAAGTTGTTTACTAGTCGTAATCGAGAATTTGTTTAAAAACTATATATTTTAATCATTTATATCTATTGTAGATCATTTAATTTACTTTCGTTTGAATATTAGTTCGAATATTAGTAAACCGATTGATCTGAACCCTTTTCTATGATTCATCGCCTCCTCTTCCCCTCCTCTTTCCCTCCTCCTCCCCTCCTCATTCCCCATTTCTCCCTTCTCAACTCCATTCGGATCGACTCCATCCCGACGCCATTGCTTTTAATTATCCGCCTTTCTATTTCCCTTTCCCCCATAAAAGAGAAGACTTTTAGTTTGCCCGCGAAGCCTACTCAATCTTTATTTCTTCTGTGCTTCCTCCATCCAATCTTTCTCGGATTTTTGATCCTCAAAGAGTTTTTTCTTCTAAGTTTCTCATTATCTCAGTGACAATTATTTTATTTCTTCAGTTTTTACTTCATCTAAAACTACAAAATAGCCAAATTGTAGCCAAATCTTAATTTTGTCTCTAAACTACAGCGCGTCAAATGAGCAAAAAGTGCACAGCTTTAAATCTTGATGTTTCAAAGAATCACCAAAGCATTGATCTTGATCTTCTAACAGAAGAGTTCAGAAACTCTTCTGTTAGAAAGAAATTTTCAAGAAGAAGTTTGAGTTGTTTATTTCATCAAGAACTATTTCATCAAGAACTACTTCATTCGTTTCATTCATTTCATTTCATTAATCCTTGAGTCATTTGTTTTTTCCAATTTTCGATTGGGAAGCCAGGTTTTCAAGAGAAAAGAAAAAAAACTTTCATCCATCCAAAAAACTCATTCACTCCAAAGAAGATAAATTTTCGATGAAAAAGGAAAAAGTTTCCCCGAAAAAAACCAAAAGCTATATAGTCACTAGATCCTTTTTTCTTCTTCTTCTTCTTCTTTTTTTTCATCTCGTGAAATTGAAATGGAAAATTTGAAATTAAATGAGAATTTCGATGTTCATTGAAGCGCAAGAAAAACTAATGAAAATTGGGAAGTTCCCGTTTCGAAAAAGGGAATGAAAAGTCGGAAAGTGGCAAGATTTTGAAGGTTTTGAGAGAGGTTGGCAAGGTTTTTGAAAGTTTTGAGAGAGGTTTTGAAAGATTTGAGAGAGGCTGGCAAGGTTTCGAAAGTTTCGAGAGAGGTTGGCAAGATTTTGAAAGTTCCGAGAGAGGTTGGCAAGGTTTGGAAAGTTTTGAGAGAGGTTGGCAAGGTTTGGAAAGTTTCGAGAGAGGTTGGCAAGGTTTTGAAAGTTTTGGGAGAGGTTGGCAAGGTTTCGAAAGTTTCGAGAGAGGTTGGCAAGGTTTTGAAGGTTTTGAGAGAGGCTGGCAAGGTTTTGAAAGCTTTGAGAGAGGTTGGCAAGGTTTTTGAAAGATTTGAGAGAGGTTGGCAAGGTTTGGTAAGTTTTGAGAGAGGTTGGCAAGGTTTGGAAAGTTTCGAGAGAGGTTGGCAAGGTTTTGAAAGATTTGAGAGAGGTTGGAAAGGTTTTGAAAGTTTTGGGAGAGGTTGGCAAGGTTTTCAAAAGATTTCAGCTCTAAACATGATAAAGAAATCGAATCTTTAGCTAAAATTAAGGTTTTACTAAACGAAACTGATCGAAGAGCAGTCTTTTCGCAACAATTTTTGCAATAATTCCAAAAATATCCTCTCAATTCATTCGAAAATAGCTCGAATTTTCTCTCGAAACTTCAGCTTTACAGCTAATATTTGCCAGCTCGTTTGGGTGATTTAAAGTTTTTCTTTTCTTTTTCTTTTCTTTTCTTTTTCTTTTCTTTTTCTTTTTCAATCCTTCATTATGAGCGAATATTAACGGGCGTTTGGATCGAAGAAAAAAGAAAATGAAAGTATATTTACACCCACTCAAAAGCTTCATGATTTTCTCAAAATCTCAAAGATTAGATTCGTTCAAAAATTCTTACCCTAAAGTCGCGAGTATAAGTTCTGTTTGGTTTTCGCATGCAAATTGACGGCTGTCTCCGGTGCGGTGTGTCGAGGGTTCGAACCCCGCTGCAGCATAACTTTTTTGCTTTTTAAGAACAATAGAAGTAAATTTATTGAGGGCTATAGCAATTTTATGCTGTTATTTGTTGCTCCGGGCGTGGCTCGGCGCGTCCGCCCTGCTCCTCTCCGGTGCTCAGTCTTATGGATCCCTCCCTGGCCTCTTCATCCGGCCAAAGTCCACGTCGACGGTCGAAAGAGATGCTTTCCAGCGTCTTCTTCAACACTATCGTCTGGATGTATCCATGCACATAACAAATAGGAATGGCGATAGGCTGTCAGGCAGAACTTATACTCGGATGAACTTATACTCGAGACTTTAGGGTACTATCAATACTTTTTGAGTTGAAAATTAAAATTCTTTTGTTTTATGGCTATGCATTTTGTTTTTTTTAACAATTTATGCTTATTATTGTTTTGTAAATGTAAATTTGATTGAGATTTAAATGAATCTTTTGCCTATTGTCGGGTTTTTAAAAGTTCTCGGATATTTTCAATAAGCCGTCACGCTTTAAAGGCCCATAACTTTATCCAGAAAAGATATTATTGCTAACTTTTTATATCACTGTATAGAGAACATTTCAAGCTTTCGAATGATACTAAATACAGTCTGATTGGATTTTACATTCCCATTTAAACCAGGCGAGACGGAATCTGAGTTGCATCGGCCTCGTTTTCCTCGTTGACTCTGATTTTCCTTGACTGGATTACTCAATCGAACTGTATTTGATAGCATTTAAAAGCCTAAAATTTCCTCTATGCAATGATATAAAAAGTGAACAAAAATATCATCTCTGGACAAAGTTATATAGCGAATTATAGCGACAAGTTTTTAGAAAAGTAGCTAAGAAATGAAAAAGATAACTTTTTGGAGTAGCTGAGAAATGTCTACTTTATTTCAAAAGTGGCAAGTGTTATATAGAGAATTGTAGCCCTAATGCTTGGCAACATTTATCTACCAAAAACTTCCCGATTGGATTTATACAACTAATTTAACAAGCGCTTGAATGCTAGTCGACATCTCTCCGGCGAATCTGTCATTTTCCACGGTTTTCTTCATTGAAATTTCATTCGAAAAAGCTTTTTTCAGTCAAATTTGTGGTAACTTAGTTCAAAAAAGATTTTTTCAACAAATTTCTAGTGCCAGAACAGCTGATAAAACAAGATACGCATACTGAATATCGCAAACAATCAATTTACACCTTTTCCATGCTCCTTCAAAAGAAAATACTTGATATTGACTTAAATTTTAGTTATGCCAGTCCAGCCAAAACGTTGATTGTAATTCTTAATGTTATTAAGTAATGTAAAACGCTATTTTTTCATTGAAGTAAAGTTTTTCTTAACAATTTTTAATAGAGAAAAGTGGCCAAATGACAGATTTGCCGGAGAGATGTCGACTAGCATTCAAGCGCTTGTTAAATGAGTTGTATAAATCCAATCGGGAAGTTTTTGGTAGATAAATGTTGCCAAGAATTAGGGCTACAATTTTCTATATAACACTTGCCACTTTTGAAATATTAGGTTGGCAAGTTATAAACGATCGTTTTTTGGTAATGTGTTTTCTGAGAAAACGGCTTATCCAATCAATATCTAATATTTCAAAAGTGGCAATTGCTATATAGAGAATTGTAGCCCTAATTCTTGGCAACATTTATCTACCAAAAACTTCCCGATTGGACTTATACAACTCATTTAACAAGCGCTTGAATGCTAGTCAACATCTCTCCGGCGAATCTGTCATTTGGCCACTTTTCTCTATTACAAACTGTTAAGAAAAACTTTACTTCAATGAAAAAATAGCGTATCATTTAAAAGCCTAAAATGTCCTTGATGTTCTAAAACGTCCTTTTTAAATAAGTTGTATAAATCCAATCGGGAAGTTTTTGGTAGATAAATGTTGCCAAGAATTAGGGCTACAATTCTCTTTATTACAATTGTCACTTTTGAAATAGATTAGACATTTTTCAGATACTCCAAAAAGCTGTCGCTAGAATTCGCGATCACCCTCCAAAGCACGACTCATTGAAAATACCCGGAAATGAGTCTTTTTCAGTCAAAAGTCAATTTTCAATCAGTCAAAAGTGAGTCTTTTTCAGATGAATGACTTCTCGTTTCTGTAATGGTTCCCCTTCTGAATTTGACGCTTTTCTCAGCCGATCCAACGAACCGATCCGATGAAAATGAGGTCAGAGAAAGATTGAAACCAAAAAAAAATCGAATTGAAAGTTGAATTTGCCGTTTTCCGGCTAAAATTTCAACTCACAACCACCGTGGATTCCTTCCCTCTTTTCCCCATTTCTTTATTTATTCACTTTTTGAACTTTTTTCCAAATCCATAATATATTTTCAGCGATTTCCCCTTGGAAACCCTAATCCCAAATCTCTGAATGTTCGTCGTTTTTCTTCTTCAATTTTCATCGGATTTCTTTTTTTATTTGACATTACAAAAGAGGGGATTTGCGGTTATTTTCGCCAATCTATTCAATGGAAAAAGATATGAATGAAAATGGAAGAGTTTTTTTCTGGAAGAGATCGCATTTTTCCCCACTTTAATCAATCCAGTCAAGCGTCAAAAAGCTTTTGATAAGATTTCGGTGGTTGAAGTTTTTTTTTTCTTGGAATTAGTCTTTTCACTTTTTACAAGGTGAGATAGAAATTCGTTGAATCGCTTCATAATTCTTAATAAGTTATCTGATCTTAAAGGATAGGGCCGAATTAGAACTGAATTAGAACTGAATTAGAACCGAATGAGAACCGAATTAGAACTGAATTAGAACCGATTCTCACCAAAAATTGTCGGGTTGAGTGTCGGGCTTTAAATTTAGACCAACAAACTCCATATACCGTATTCTTTCTAATAGTAGTGCGCACTACTATTTTTTTCAACCCCCTCATGGACCGCAATACTATTAGAGAGTGCACTACTATTAGAGAGAATACGGTAGTTTGTAGCTACTTCCTCTAAAGTATCTGAAACTATTAGAGAATTTTTTTTGCAAAAAGTTTACGCTCCCGGAGAGTCGAACCAACAATCGAACCTATTGGAGCCTTGGATTGACCTCGCGCGCCTTAGACCTCTCGTGTTAGACCTTATTAGACCTTGTTAGACCTTGTTAGACCTTGTTAGACCTTGTTAGACCTTGTTAGACCTTGTTAGACCTTGTTAGACCTTGTTAGACCTTGTTAGACCTTGTTAGACCTTGTTAGACCTTGTTAGACCTTGTTAGACCTTGTTAGACCTTGTTAGACCTTGTTAGACCTTGTTAGACCTTGTTAGACCTTGTTAGACCTTGTTAGACCTTGTTAGACCTTGTTAGACCTTGTTAGACCTTGTTAGACCTTGTTAGACCTTGTTAGACCTTGTTAGACCTCTCGGCCATGCTCTCCGTTGTGTTGTCTCCAATTCCATAACCCGGTTTTTTTTACAAAAAATCACACAACCTCCTAGTAAAAATAACATCGAATTCGGAAAGAGCATTCAAAATTGCATACTCTTGCAAATTTTTGAGCTCATTAGCTTAGTCGCTCACCGCTCTTTTCCCTTTAAGACAGCAAAAGGTAGGCCTTTTATACCGAACAGGTTTGTCAACTCGCGAGCGATTACCGCACAAAGAACACCTCGTCAGTCATTTGCTTTTTAGATGATATAAAAAGATGTTGAGCTGTAAATTTGTATCTGGGGGTTTTCGGGGTCGGGGAATCGATTGGCGATGTTAATTTTGTCATGATATCGATAAGAAATCGATTTACTGTCGTCATTTCTACATAAAACTTCATCAAAAAGATCATAATACATACAGTGCGTTTCAAATTCTTAAACGCACCCTCTAAAATAGCGAATTTTGCATTTTGACCACCTCTACAACTATTAATCTTTTTTCTATTAGAAAGAGCATGTCTTAAAACCTAAATAACACGAAAAATAAGCATACTGTAAAAAACAAAAATTTTCAAAATAGAAACTTTTTGCTAAATCAACCGTTTCAAATTCTTAAACGCACCCGCCTTTGCTGTTGTTATTTGAAATTTTTCGTTTTGTTGTGCATATTTTTTTATTAAATTTATAATTTTTGTTAATTTCCAGATAAATGGCACACGGAAAGCTGCTCACGGATTATGAGAAAGGCCAGATTGATGCCCGTTTAAGGATTGGCGACTCAATAAGGAAAATCGCAAAAAATTTGGGCCGATCCGACTCTGCCGTGCGAAATTATATAAAGTCCGAGTTCGTTTCTGCACCAAAGAAGCCAGGACCAAAACCAAAGCTTACACCGTGAGCTAGACCTCATATTGTGAACAACATCCACGGAAAAACGATCAATGAAGTGAAAACGGAACTGAAAATCGACACTTCGAAGTCGACAATTTGGCGAGCCGTCACGGAAAATTCACATATCGATCGACACTTGTTGAACAAGCAACCGGCTGTGACGCTTTTGCACAAGGAAGCCCGATTGGCGTTCGCCAAGGCTCATATGAATCAGGATTGGTCTATGGTTAGAAAGCCGATTATGTTTTATTATTTTTTTGCGTTTAGGTGATCTTTTCCGATGAGAAGAAATGGAATTTGGATAGCCCCAATAGCGTTGGCTACTATTGGAGGGATCTTCGACGTGATTCGATGGTGTTTGAGACTCGAAACTTTGGCGGTGGTTCTGTGATGGTTTGGGCCGCATTTTGTGCTGATGGAACGGTCGCTCTGAAGATGGTTTCGAATCGGATGACTAGATAGATATCTTGAACAATTGCTTGTCGCCGTTTTCGCTCCTAAATCAAACCGTTCCCGATTTGTTTCAATCGAACAACGCGTCAGTTCATCGAGCCGGAGATACCCGAGACTGGCTGAAAAACAACAACATTGCAACTTTGGACTGACCCGCTCAGTCTCCTGACCTCAATCCGATAGAAAATTTATGGGGAATACTTGTTCGAGCTGTCTACAAGAATCATCGTCAGTTTCAAGACGTTTTTACACTTAAAGCAGCAATTTTTTCGGCCTGGAGCGATCTCGACGTCCCTGCTCTTCAAAACCTCATCAATTCACCGCCAGACCGGATTTTTCAAGTAATTAATCGTTCTGGTGCGTGTACAGATTATTAGTTTTGATTTTTTACCTTTGATTTTTAATTTATGTCGATAAATAAAAATATTTTCATAGTGCGTTTAAGAATTTGAAACGGTTGATTTAGCAAAAAGTTTCTATTTTGAAAATTTTTGTTTTTTACAGTATGCTTATTTTTCGTGTTATTTAGGTTTTAAGACATGCTCTTTCTAATAGAAAAAAGATTAATAGTTGTAGAGGTGGTCAAAATGCAAAATTCGCTATTTTAGAGGGTGCGTTTAAGAATTTGAAACGCACTGTAGCTATCTGGGCTAATTTGTTTTCAAAAAAAAAATTGGTGCTTCTTTTCTGGAATTCAAGTGTCGAAATGAGGTTTTAAATGTTGTCGATCATTGAAATCGCTTGAATTATTGAGCTTTTTCTTTTTCCTCTTTTCATTTTATCGTTTTATTCGTTTCCTTTTCGAAACCCCAAAAAAAATCCATATTAGATTTTTTTTTGAGATTTTTTTGATGAGATCGCTGGCTTGAAGAGTTCTTTTCCTTTTCAAGAGGCACTCAAGTTACCCGTCAACGTCTTTTCTAAACTTCTTTTCTAAAATGCATCTCGAAAATCTGTTGAACATTTTTTGAACAAAGATCTGACGATCTGACGAAAAAAGACAAAGATCTGATGATCCGATTTCTGATTTCTGATTGAATTTCTTTTCTAATTGAGATTTCTAATTGAAACTCATCAACTTTTCAGTTCTTTTCAGTCTGAGAAAAGGGAAAAGTTATATCTTTCTAAAGATTTCTTCCTAAACTTCTCAATTATTCATCTTTTTTTTACGAATCTCTAAGAGATTCGCAAAAACTTGCCATTCCGTAAAACTCTTCTAGCAGTTTAGCTTTGAACACTTAACTGAATTTTCGTAAAATAATTGAGTATCAAAAGTTGTTAAGTTTTCAAATTTGCTAGTTTCTTTATTGGAAAACGCTTTTTTTAGACAACATCATTCACCGTGGATTTCCATGTGGCTCACACATTTTTTTTCTTGCTCATCTTCATGGTTGTACTTGGTGAGTTTTGAATCATTTCAAATCATCATTCGAATCGTCTTCGAATCGTCTTCGAATCATCATTCGAATCATCATTCGAATCATCATTTCGAATCCATTCGAATCCATTCGAATCATCATTCGAATCATCATTCGAATCAGCATTCAAATCATCATTCAAATCATCATTCAAATCATCATTCGAATCATCATTCGAATCATTAACTAACTATAAGTATAACTGGTATTCTATACTTGAAACAAAGAATTAGTTTTGTTTTTTTTGTGAAACTACACTAACAATGAAAGTCAAGGATCTAATGAATCAAAAGTCAAGGATCAAGCAATTCTTCAATTCAAAAGCAATTCTTCTCAGGAAACCTCGTGGTTCTACTGGCTGTACTCGTTGATCGCAAATTGAGAACGGTGACAACGAATAAATTCATTGCTTCGTTGGCTGTATCAGGTCATTTTCTCTAAAATATAGCTTCCTACAAAATGCCAATGCTTAACCATTTCGATTTTTAGATCTCCTTGTCGGTCTTGTCGTTATGCCACTCTCGCTTCATGCTAAAGTACTATTTTGAAATCATATCAAATTTACGAAAATTTCAGATGCACGGCGATTTGTGGATCCTCGGTCACACCTGGTGTCAATTTCATCTTGTTACCGGCGTTTTCTCAACAACCGCTTCTATTGTTCACCTTGTGGCAATCAGTTTGGATCGGTTCGTTTACCAGTGATGAAACTCTCTTTGGGTTGAGTTGAAAAGTTGCTTGGCCACTAAAGGTTGGGCTCAGTTAGTTCTGGTAAGAGAATAATACCAGTTAAGCTGGCATTTTGACTCGAGATAAAGTCCATCTTAAAGAATCGGCTATCCGGATCTCGAATCCGTTTTTAGTTTTTGTAGAACGCTTTGGAAGCGCGAGATATTTAAGATAGAACCTTGGCCTTCGAGTTTTCGAATAGTTATGAGGCTTATGAGGGTTATGAGGCTGCCCCATTCGAGGCTTATGAGGCTGCCCCATTCGAGGCTTATGCGGCTGTCCCATTCGAGGCTTATGAGGCTTATGAGGCTGCCATACGCTACCCGAAAAACTGTCTGGGTAATCTAGTGGAGAGTCTACTAGACTACCGAATCTTTCACATTCTTTTCTTCCAAGTTCGAGTCCCACCAAGTTCGCCAAAGTTTTTTGCATTTTAAAAAACTGTTTCCTTACATATTTGTATTGAATTATTGGCTCAATTAATTCTAATTCTTCAAACAAATTTTGCAGTTATTTCGCAATCATGTTTCCAACCGAATATCAACGACATAGTGTCAGCACATCGACCACTCCATATGTGGTGAGTCGAAAAAGAAAAGAGCACCTGATTGCCACAAGGTGTTCAACAAGTTTGGTGTCTAGGTGATGATTTGGTTGATGGCTTTTTGTGTCTCCTCATCTCTTTTCATGGAGCAAAATCCAGTTAATGAGCGAATTTGCTGGATTGATAACCCTCAATATTTGGTGGGTGAATAAACACTCTATTTTTATTCTCGAATTTCAGGTCCTTTCTTCACTTCTTTCCTTCTTTCTTCCGGGTATCATTGTCGTCTACATGTATGTGAAAATCTTTCAGGTAATTTGTGGATATTTTGCTTTGAAGGATATGCTTTGAGAATTTGAAATTTTAATATAAGATTTAAGATTTAAATTTGTTTTAGAAATTACGGAACCATCAACTTTACATGTTCGGTCAACAGAGTACTCGACAACCCGATCATAAAAGATCATTGCCGAGAGTGATCATTGAAGAGGTTTGAGGGATTCGGTAACAGTGAATAATAAAGAAGTAAAGGAAGTGACAAGAAAAGTAGATGTATGGAGAGGGGATTGAACCCTCGACCTTTTGTTTTCCAATTGCTCTAACCACTCACCTATTTGGTACCTTAACTTACCAAGAAAAAGAGGGAAGAAGAAAGAAAGAAAGAAGAATATTCATATTATTTATAGTAAACTAATTTGCCCCAGCCATCCTTCTTACCTTTATATTACTCCTTACATGGTGACCGCAAAGTATAGCGACAACTTTTTAGAAAAGTATCTGAGAAATGTGTAATCTATTTCAAAAGTGGCAAGTGTTATATAGAGAATTGTAGCCCTAATTCTTGGCAACATTTATCTATCAAAAACTTCCAGATTGGATTTATCCAACTCATTTAACAAGCGCTTGAATGCTAGTCGATGTCTCTCCGGTGAACCTGTCATTTGGCCACTTTTCTCTATTAAAAATTGTTAAGAAAAGCTTTTCTTCAATGAAAAAATAGCGTTTACATTACTTAATAACATCAAGAATTACAATCAACGTTTTGGCTGGACTGGCATAACTAAAATTTCAGTCAATATCAAGTATTTTCTTTTGAAGGAGCATGGAAAAGGTGTAAATTGATTGTTTGCGATATTCAGTATACGTATCTTGTTGTATCAGCTGTTCTGGCACTAGAACTTTGTTGAAAAAATCTTTTTTGAACAAAGTTACCACAAATTTGACTGAAAAAAGCTTTTCCGAATGAAATTTCAATGAAGACCGTGGAAAATGACAGATTCACCGAAGATATGTCGACTAGCATTCAAGCGCTTGTTAAATTAGTTGTATAAATCCAATCGGGAAGTTTTTGGTAGATAAATGTTGCCAAGCATTAGGGCTACAATTCTCTATATAACACTTGCCACTTTTGAAATAAAGTAGACATTTCTCAGCTACTCCAAAAAGTTGTCGCTATACTTTGCAGTCACCCTTTATATCTTCGGATATAATGATATAACTTCGGATATTACTATCTAATAGTGATCCTAGCATCTTCGGATGTTAGGTTTTTGTTATCATACTTTACTTTTACCATAGCATTTATGGTTAAAGTCTCAAAAAAAGCGTCAAGTATTCGATTCTTTGCGTTGAATATGAAAAAAGGCGAGTACAAATAGAAAATTTTTTAGACCTATTAACTTTTAAAATGATATTACTATCTAATAGTTGTATTAGAATTATTTGCGCATTATTATCATCATCTTTTCAGGTTCGTTCCCGTCGTGGATCTCGTTTATCGCAAACGGGCTCATCTGGCGGATCGCCGACAAGAAGAAGCAGTGGACCGAAGAGCGAAAGAAGCCCTTCACAGCCAGAGATACACACGGTTGCATTGCCTCCGCAGAGGTCGATCTAAATCTAAATCTAAATATTTATCTAGTTTTGCTTTCTAGATGGCGCAGTCCGACAATTTGCGCGGAGACTTTCGAGCATGATCGGAGTGTGGCTGCGAAGAAAAGAGTGTCTATTGGTGAGGAGATGTTTGTCTAAAGATTAAAAAGGATTTAGAAAGCGAGTTTTCCTACTTTGTTTTTAGTACCCGATCCACCGTCAATGGATATTTCGTCAACGTCGAACATTGGAGCTCTCCGAGCTGAACATGAAACAGCAATTCAAAGGGAAAAGATGGTAGAGATTTCTAAGTTTATATTGAATAAAAAGATTTTAGGAAGCCGAATTGAAACTTCTACAAGATGAGCCTCGATTTCGAAAGTTCTCAGATAAATGCTGCGAAAGAAGAGAACGAGAGAAATTGGAGAAAAGAAGGAATAGCTCGGATGGACGACCGAATGGAGTACCGATTATGTTGGCATTCAATAAGGTGAGTAAAAAGAATAATTAAGCTTTGGGCTTGTGATTTATTAAGTTCTTGCTTTTTCCTTAACACATTCGAAGACATTTTGAGCGTACAGTCGCGTAGTCGTTACTGTTTTACTGATTATTTGCTGAAGATTTAAACTCAAGCTCAAGCTCGACAAGGTTTTTTGATTTTTGTGTAAGTTATTTCCCTTCCAGCTCGTCTAAAAGCGTTCACAGACAACCAATTTTCTTAAATTAAGAGTCAAAATAAAGAGAAATGTTTGCAGAACATTTATCTAAAAACAAATTGTAGAAATATTGGGTTTAAAGAAAGTTATAAAGCTTTGAATGCAAATTCCCCGGCTCCTCGGAGAGATTTCTCTTGCTAAAACATTCGGAACTTTCTTCAAACTCAATATTTCTTTAATCCGTTTTCAGATAAATGATTCGTGGAGATTTCTCTTCATTTTAACATCTAACTTAAGTAAATCGATGGCCTGTGAACGCTTTTAGACAAGCTGGAAGGGAAATAGCACGGGAAAATCACAAAACCTCATGCATGAAATTAAGAACTTGAGTTTACACAAAAACTCATTCTCATTAGTATGGTCCATTGGTAAATCGTGTTGTTATGAATGTGTTAAAGTGTTCGATATCGATACCACTTTCAGGCGTACAGCGAAATCCGTGCCGGTCGTCGACGTGCTTCATTGGGTAGAGAGGACTCGGAGGGAGGTAAACTCTTAAACTTTACAAAATCAGCCAAAGCCAAAGCTAAAGCCAAAGTCAGAGCCAAGATCAATGTCTTCTTCTTGGAAAACAAAAATAGTCCTCACTGGTCCTGAAAACAGTTTTTAGTCCTTTTACAAAACCCCAAAAAAGCTTGTTCGCGAGCGGGATCGAACCCGAGCCAACGCCGGTACTAACCGCATACAGGACGCCCACGCTAACCACTAGGCTACAAGAAACTCCTTTCACAAGGCGTAATTGAGCATTCGAAGCTAAACGGTGTGACGGAAATTCAAAATTAATCATGGACTTTGAGGCCATTTTTCTCAAGAATTTTGCCTGCCTGGTACACGAGAGATCTACTTTTTCAGATTCAGAAAATTTTCTCCAATAAAATGGGTATTGTCGTTTGGCTAAAGGCTGTGTTTGACTACGGTAGTTTTCTCAAATAGATGCCTTTAGAAAATAGCATTACTCGAATCCACTCGACTTAAGATGGTTCAAATGACCTAATTGTCATCTACTCAAGTACCAATTTCCCCTTACAGAACTCCACCTTCCACTTCGCTTTCAATTGTCCACCGTTTATGCGGACGAAGAGGAGAATCCCGAGGATACGGTAAACTAATTGAATATTAGATTTCAAGAATCTTGGCCCATCTTGGCCGTGAGATTATATTCAATAATTTGTCTACAGGCACTCAATCCAAACTCGATTGAACTGACGGAGATCGAAAAAACGGCAACAACAGCTGAGGTAAGCATTTGATTTCAGAACAATCTGTCGTGAGAGAGAAAAATGATACTTTTGGACAAGCCAGGATTTCAACCTTCCACTTCGCTTTCAATTGTCCACCGTTTATGCGGACGAAGAGGAGAATCCAAGAGGAAATCCTGACAAGCCAGGATTTCAATGGACAAGGATTTCAATGTTTTTGGATTTCAGAATCGCTAGAGCTTCGTCCAGAAGCCTCCAATCAATTTACACAAAATGTAAAGGGGGAAGTACTCCCCCTAAAGTGTCCCCCTAAACTTCAAATGACATTGAAAGTCATTGAAAACTACCAAGATAATCTGATAACAAGATTCACTTTGTATGATAGTTTTCGAGTGTCCTTTTCACAAAAACTAGTCAATGTTTCTGGAAGTTCAAAATACGATTTGATAGCAAATTTTCTTGCGCATCTTTTGAAGCATAAACCATTGCAAATGGCTTATTGGATGGCGAGGAAATCTACAAAGTGTAAAGGAGGAGAGTACTCGCCTGAAGTATCTCCCTAAAGGTTTCAGTTGAAATATTCTAAGATTCCTTCGAGTAATTCATTCTTCATTTAAAAAACAGTAAAAATAAAATTGAAATGCTCATATTTTACAGAAAAAAAGTGATCCAAAAGACCCAAATATGGCCGAGATATGAGGGTTAGAAAAAGGGGAACACTTTTCGAAAGTGTCCTTTTTTTTACCCCATATCTCACTCCCTTTTACTATATTTAATTACTTTTTTTTCTGCAAAATATGAGTATTTAATTCTAGTTTTATCACTTTTATTTGCCATATTTGTTTGTTTTCAATGAAAACCCCAGAATATTCAATTGTACACATCGATATATCACAGGGGGACACTTTAGGGGAGGAGTTTCCCCCTTTACACTTCGTAGATTTTCTCGTCCCCCAATTGGTCATTCGCAATGGCTTATCCTTCAAAAGATGCGCAAAAAGATTTGCTATCGAATGGTATTTTGAACTTCCAGAACCATCTATTAGTTTTTGAGAAAGCGACTAAAAACTGAAAGGGGGGAACGATAGCCGTTATCCAGGAGATCGATTTTCCGTGTCGTTTATCCGTGTCGATTCTTTTAGCCTAAAGATTCATTGTAGCCTAAAGATTTAACTAAATTTTCTTCTTTATGAGTAAATTGATTGGACGAAGCTCGAGCGATTCTCCCAAAAAAACATCGAAATCCTGACTACGGGCCTGCTTAAGGATTCTCAGACTAATCCACATATATAAAGCATTTTTTTCCCCTTTAAAACAAGACTCACTCTAAATCGGACTCGTCAACTTTCAGACAAGTTTGGTGAAAGACGAATCAATGCAAGAATCTCTATCAACTGATGCAAGTTTAAGGCCACTTTTGAGGTAAATGAAAACAAAAATAATATAAACCAATAAGAATTGTAAAAGCAATCAATGGTCAATGATCAATCATTTTGAGAAATCAATCAAAATTCAGTCTCACCACATTGAATCAGCCGTCAAAGTTGGAAACGATCACTTTGAAGACCAACAATTCCTCGAACAGGTTATTTAGAGCTTGATAAACGATTAAAATGTAGACAATGTTCTTTTAAAATGTTAGATTTGAATATAATGAAAGAAACTTAGTGGGCCATCATTTCAGAACCACACCTCGTTGCCTACTGAACCGTTTGCGGTTCGCCGAAAATTTGCCCACAAAACACGGGAATTTTCCCTCAATGTAAGGGTGTGCGAATAGAAAATCACAAAAAGCACTCACTTACACACGAAAATCTCTCCGTTTTTCTAGATTTTCAAGCAAAATCACCGGCACTTATTGGTTTGTAGAATGGCAAAGCAAAAATCCTTTTTTTTTTTTAGAAAAAAGCTTATAGAAAACAATCGCTTCTATCAGAAAAGCAATAATTCTTTCTTTAGTTTTCTTTAAAGATTTCCCAGTTTAGCTTTTTGGAGATATTATAAAAGTTCTTAAAGGTGACGGCTGAATTAGAACCGATTCTTTTATGAGTTTCAGCTTCGAATCTCTTAGTAGTTTAGTCAGTTTAACTATACGATTAGTCTAACTGGGGTCTTTAATCGGTTTAACTTGTTAAGCCTCAAGTTTGGATCATCTACAAAGCAAAAGAGAAATAATGAAACTAGCTGCAAAATGCTAGAAGTTACTCTAAAAGAAAAACAAAAAAAGTTAGACTAGGGACCGAACCTTGATCGAGTGGGTGGAAGACTAGTGGGTTATCCACTAGGCCATCGACACACCTTCGCGCGTCTAAGAAAGAGCGCTTTAAAGCATCCATTTGATTCTCGATTGAAGAGTCATTTGGCAGTTTTAGTCATTTGGAAAGTCCTTTGACAGATTTTGATTTCAGATTCGGATTTCAGATTTGGATTTCCCCATACCCGATTCTATAAAGTGCATTGGGTGTTCAGACAAAGCTTACCTCAAGTTAATGCCTTTCCCTAGTGAGTTGAGAGTTTTGTCTCGATCTCTACATCCCTTCGCCAATAATTCCAATGAGAATCGGTCCCAATTCAGCCCATTCTTTAAGCCAAAACAAGTCCAGGGTGTAAAATGTTCCGTTTTAACAATTTCGCTTGTGAAAATTCGATTTCCCGATAAGTTGATGGCTTTGAATGGAAGCATGGCCTCTTTAGAAAATGAGTCAGCTTTTCAAATACCAAATTCAATCTGTTATCGCAAGAAACACTCTAATTAGAACTTCTCTTACTTTCACACCAAAGCTTTATCTTTCTCTTTCTCTTCTTTTCATTTCCTCAATTTTAGTTTCCGTAATCACAATCGTATCCCAGCACCCACTTTTTTGATGGTTCCCGCTGTGATGAGCATCAACACATCGGCTCTTCCGCAACACAACACTGAATATCAACACTCAGGTTCCCTACAGGTTCGAAAGATTATTATAATTTATAATTTATAAACAAAATAAGAATATTAAAAGATAAAGAAGCAAAAGAAAAGAAAGAAATATAAAAAGCAACATAACTATTCACACAAAAATCATTGCACCATTGATCATTGCACCTTTGCATTGCAAGGACTGGATGGACTCAAGTCCATCCAGTCTTTGATTTTAAACTTTTTTTTGAAACTACAAATTACTTGAACAAATTACTCTTGAAAATCCTCAAAGCTTTTTCTAGGTTCCACGTCTTTTCGATTGTCCATCACCGAGCTCGGCTCCGTCAAATTCTTCCCATTCCTCTTACACATCGGCTAGTGGAAGCAGTGATACGTGAGTGATACAAATTTCTTTTGAGATTTCAAATGTCTGCTTAGTCTTTGTCTTTTGTCTGTTTAGCTATCGCCGTATCTCGATGAACAGCTATGGAAGTAGTCTCACCGATGCAACCGACTCAACTTTCGAGATCGATTCAAGGTGAGGAAACTTTGAGAAATTATGGGAATTGGGTAACTTAACAGCTACATTTTAAATGGATAAAATACCATAAATACTGTAATAGTACCCCACCCCCAGAATGCTGGTACGGAGTATTGCGTAGTCTAGCTTTGAACGAGTGTTTCTCGACACTGGTTTATGCTACAATGTTCGCTTAGGTATCAAAAAATAGCCCTGAATTTCAGCTATTTTTTGATACCAAAGAAAGTATTTTTGAAAGTACGGGCGCTTCGAAAAATGAAAGACGAAAAAACTTTTGCGACTACGTGACTGTACGAGGGGAGTGGGGTACTATTACAGTATTTACGGTAGGTATTTTGTAAAGAAAACCTCGAACATTCAAGCGTTTTTGCTTTACAAATGCTGATAGAATGCTTTTGTTCAAAAAATAAAAACAAACAATTTTCTATCGATTTTCAAAACCCGTTTTCAGACGCAGCAGTGCCTGGTCAACCCTTCGATCAGCCGTTTTATCAAATGATTTCAAAGTAAGTCACTTTTTGCGAGCTATTTCCATTATTTGGTAGAACTTTCCGAATTGTGCTCGGCCTTCTGTAGAAATTGCTGTGGATGGAGTTGGATACAGCAAGAAATCCAATGGGATAAGTCGCGGGAAATTGAGACGAATAGCAACACAGGTTAGTTTACTGTCAGCTATGCAAGGTATGTAAAAGTCAGCAACTTTTATAAATCAGCTTTTAGAGATCAACTTTTAGAGATCAGCTACTCATTTTTTTTTACTTAAAACATTCGCATTTTTTAGGTGACACGGGCGATTCGACGAAAACGCCGTGAATCGATGGCGATACGACGAGAGAGTCGAGCCACGAGGGTTGTGGCCGCTATTTTGAGTAAGTAGACGGTAAATAGAAAATAGAAATAGAAATAGGAATAGAAATAGAAATAGAAATAGAAATAGGAATAGAAAATAAAAAAGTTCACGGGAAAGCACTGCTGAAGGCAGTCATTTATCTGAATTTTTTCTATGATATTGGGTTGGTGAATTGAAAACTGCGGGCTATTGTCATATGTGACAGTTTGAGCACTTTCTTCAAAAGAAACCCATTTTGGCGTCAATGGAAAAACTGTAGAGAATCAAAAATCAAGCTTATATCCAAATTTTCAGAACGATTCAAAAACTGGTTTTCAAGAAATGCCAAATTTACGAATTTTCACAAAATTTGCTTCTAATTCAAAAATAATTCTAATTTTTGATTCTCTACAACTTTTCTATTGACACCAAAATGGGCTTCTTTTGAAGAAAGTGCTCAAACTGGGACACTGGGACAGCTCCGGTCCTCCAATTTTGAGTCTCACACACAAACCAAAATCCTACTACGAAAGAGGAATCCGCAAATCCGCAAATTGCCTGTAAATGGGCAGAAGTCGTCAATAATAATGGGAATTGTTTGGAATGAATTTATGGTTTTATGTTCAATCAATTTTAGTTCAAAGTCCCGCAGTTTTCAATTCACCAACCCAATAAAAAGAGAGTTTCGTTTGTTAAGAATCCCTGGTCTTTACTAGGTTCTAATCAGCTAATCGTCTTGAAACAAAATCAAAACTAATCCGTCAAACATGAAAAACTAAAGTGAGCTTTGCATTTCAGTGGCTTTCATCATTTGCTGGCTTCCCTATTTTTGCATCTCGGTTTATCGGGGAATCTCGATGGGATTTAGAGTGAATATCCATCGAGAGCTACACACTGAGCTTTATGTGGCAACCAGGTAACACTTCTGTACACTACAGAACTTCTGTAGACTAATCACTACATCAGAATAATTTTGGATAAGAAAACTGTGAAACTTTTTGGTTTTCGGAAATCTCGGAAATATCATCTACAAAACTCAAAGAAAATTCGATTCTTTTTCACCTGTTTTCTTTTGATCTTCAACTTTTTCATCAGAAATTTCCAGCCTTTTCAAGAATTCGCATTCGAAACAAACCGCCCATGAGACAAACACAGTTTTGCATGTTTACTGATACCCATACTGATTTCAAAAGGGAAACCCCTTATGCCAGATCGCGAGCGATTGTGCGCGCGGACAAGGAACACCTCGCCAGGTACTTTACAGAGTGATTTTTTTCTGTAAATGATTCCCAAAGATTTGGTGTTAAAAATTTGTGCCCTGGGGCGTCGAATCTATTGGCAGAGTTTATTTTAACTCTTTGTCCCAAGAAAAGTCCCAAGAGAATCGAATTGGCTTTGGGTTTTGCAATGAAAAGAGTTGCGAAAAGATCTTGCACAGGCACAGGCACAGGCAAACTCTTTTTGCATTTCCGATTTCAGTTGGCTCGGCTACGCGCATTCGTGTTTCAATCCGGTGATCTACATGTGCCTCAATAAGAATTTTCGAGTGACTCTTCGGAGAATGTTGAGAATAACGAGAGATCAATGAAATCTATGAAATCAATCAAGCAATCAATCAATTTCTCTCTCTCTTTTTTTTGGATTCTTTTAGTGCAACTTTCTTTGAATGATCTCTTTCTGATAGCTTTAATCTCGAATAATTTTAATCGAATAAACATTTTTACAGCCTCAACTTTTCAATTTACTTTCGAATTTCAACATTTCGAAGTGATTTTTTGCAAAATCTACTTGAAATCTATTTGAAATCTATTTGAAAAGTTGCATTTTTCAAACGAGAAACCTTTTTGGCCATGTTCACAACAATCTATTAGGTTGTTCGGATGTAAATGAGCGTTTTAGTCGTTGACAAAATTTACATTAAAAACAGAAACAACACAGTTTAATCCAAAATATATTCACCATTATTATTGATTACTTCTTGCCATCTTTTGCGCAAAGAGTTGATGCCGCTCTTGAAAAACTCAGCCGGCTGTGACTCGAAAAACTTGGTCACCCAATTTTGGACATCTTCACGGTTTTTGAATTTCTCATTGGTCAAAAAGTTTTGAATCGACCGGAATCAAAGGTAATCTGAGGGAGCCAAATCGGGAGCATACGGCGGATGTGGTAAAACCTCCCATCCTAGATTCTCTAGTTTTTGCTGAGTCATTTTTGCAAAGTGAGGTCTAGCGTTGTTATGGATGAACTTTATCTTTGATGTGTCTACTCCTTAACGAATGAGAGTTTCATTGACCCGATCAAGTTCCTGTTTGTAGAGGTCGGATGTGGCTGTTTGGCCGGGTTGTAGAAGCTCGAAATCCACAAGCACCTTGTTATTCCACCATACTGAGAGCATGATCTTTTTCACATGAATGTCCGGTTTCACGGTCGGATTTGGCTGTTCTCCTGGCCCTAGTCATTTCCGTTTTCGAATAGTATGATCGAAATGGATCCACTTCTCATCTCCAATAACGAGAGAATCAAAAAAAGCCATGATCATATTTTTATACATATTTTTTTATTTGGGCCTCAATGTTTATAATCATATATTGATAGTGTGCTCCCATTGGAGATTTCTAATTCTAAATTAATATTGCAGTTAATGGCAATTTCAGTTTAGATTTCGAACGGGACACATCACAGATGATTCCGCACGAGGAAGTTCATCTTGAAATGGTGGTGATGAAAAGGGATCAAGCTAATCTCCATTGAAAATTGTGATTCATGAATGTTCTATTCTTCTCACCGAATTGTATGTCATAATATGTTTTATTCTTCTTCTGAAGATAATTTAGTTTCATTCTTGTGTCTGTTTTGATCTGTTCAGTTTAGGTGCGACCTTCATCCAATTGAAATTGTGATTCATAATATTTGCATTAGGCTAATTTGTCCTCGGTTTCTTTTTGGGTTGTAATCCTTGGTTTTTTTGGAGACACGCAAATAAATACGAGAAACCCAAAATAATCACCCAACCAAACGACGAATCGATTTGCACGATTTCTTGCACGATATCACCAGCTAAATTGAATGGCATGTACGCAGATGTTTGATGCTTTCGTGCTTATTGGCATGCTTTGGGCTCAGTTACTGCAGGACTGCAGGCCAAAGTGAAGCCATGACTTGAGAGGGTATTGATCTAGAACTTTTTCATTCCTACCGTGATTCGGTAGTCGTTATTTATTTTCTTGGAGCTGATAGTATGTTTTGAAGCCAGATTATGTTTATTCTACGTTCGGTCTTATCGCCACCAGGCAATTTATATATCAGCCTTTTCATTGAACGAAACTTAGATGAAAACCCGGTGGAGTCGAGCTCCTGAGGTCCTTCTTGGTACAAAGCTAGTTTCACTGGTATGTGTCGGCATGTAGAAAGCATTGTTTGTATGTTGTGAACCTAGTATCATTTCGATGGGTATGTGTTGTTATCTGGGTCTTTTTGGTCACCACTAGTTTGGTGGTATCGAAAAAACGCTTCGGAAATTTTCGTGGTTACCTTTCATATTCAGGCTTAGATTGTCGTTGGCTGAAAATTTAATTAAATTTTATTATGGCTAAGAGACGTAGCTCACAGAATGGAAACCAAGAAAGGAGGGAGGTCGAACAAAATAACAAATTTCCCGTATTAGCTAGATCAAAATCAAGACTCAAAAATGCATACATATTTCAATGAACTTGGAAAGAGTAAAAAACATCTTGGATGATAGGCATGTTATGATCAAATCCTCCTCCTCGGGTGTCGTTATTCGGGGACAACTTTCAAGAAACATTGGTAACGGCTCAGGACTCCCATTCTACCAAAAAAAAGCAAGTGATGACGATCGGCAACCGAGACAGACGAGACTTTGGTCGAGGCAAACACTTCCCTCATCTCCCGCAAGCCAGAAGGCGAGCAATTGGACAAAGGATCACAGGGACCGAGTTCTCCTTCCATGTTGCTTCTATAAAATATTTCTCGAATTTTCTCTGATTTTTCTGAGAAATTCTCTATACGAGTGAATATCTGGCCAATAATTGACTGGAACCTGGGGAACTGTGCGGAAAATTGGTGATGAATATGGATTGTGACGTACTCCAGACTGGAAACAATTTCCCAATTAATGAGAATATTCTCAAGTTCTTCTTGCAAACCATCCAATGAGTATCGCCTTATCAGAAGCATCTTTTTCAGACATCTCTTCACGTTTTCTTCTGCAAGCCACTCGAAAATTCTCGACCCCATCGTTGTGGGGATCTCCACTTTGCATTCATCGATGCGCTTTATTCTTTTGAGATTAAAGAGAAATTCATTTTCAAGATTTTTCATTGTTTGATAAAAACACACGTTCAAAACAGAGACTGCTTGGATCCTGGGAAAAGGAAGTGAATTCACCAACCATTCCCATTTGGCTTCCATTTCCGTTTCCATTTCTAGACTTTTGTCGGTAAAGTCACAAATTTCCATTGTGAGGTCTTTGACAAATCGTGTTTTGTTCAGAGTAAAAAAAACGGCTTTACTCATAGTCGGGTTCATAATGAGAACTCCTTCGCGGAGGTTTTGCACTCTTGGATCGGTGATTTCCTCACTCTGATGAGGAATTCTAACCAACCAATCATTATATTTTTTTCTTGAGACTGTTATGCAAGTGACAAAGTGAAGGATTATCTGGTTATCTTGGTCCTGATAGTTTCGGACCGAGAAATGGTCGATCTCCTTTCCAAAAAGTCCTTCTGCTAGAATGTGTCTCCTGAGCTCCCAATTCACCGTCAAACAACGCACCCTCTCTTCGAAACGGACATGTTGAAAGATCCTTGCTCTTAACTCGATAGGCAATTTATCGATTGAGAATCGACGAAGGCGAAAACAAGATTTGAGGAATTCGAAACACTTGAATAACCAGCTGAATGTCCTCATCTCACTCAAATGGAGGAAGCCGTGTAAAAGAAATGGCGCAAATCTATCCGTCGTTGGTTGGGTGATTGTTTCGTATTTCCCGCATTCTCTGCCTGTCTGGTCTCTCCATTTCCCGCGCCTTGTGCTCTTGGCAATTAGATGAATCGTCTCAACTAAGCGAGGTGATTCGTGAGTTGGCTATTCAATTTGCTTTACTATTTTAGGAGAAAAAACCCAGAAAAGAAAAGTGAAATGAGTAGAACTTAATCTTATTCAGACGGTCCTGCGATTCGGTGAGAGACTAGAACATTTATGAATCACAATTTCAATCGACATATTGAAAAAATAAAAATGTATTTAATATTTGGTGCGGCCACCTTAGCTTTGATGATTTCTCTAACACGGTTAGGCATCGAGTCAACGAGAGCACAAAGCATAGCACAAAGAGTTGCTTGATTCTAATCTTTTTCCAAATTGCTTCAAGGTGATACCAAACCTCGATGAGCGGTAACTATCATAGAGGGTATTAAAAAAACTAAAGGAAATTATTAAAGAGAAAAATGAACGCCAAATTAAGCGCTATTTGAATTCAAACACTTTATTGTCGTGGGTACGGTAAGTTTTTCCGCGAGCGTCTTGTAGAAAACGCATGAACCTCGAAGAACACAGTTTAGACACGAAAAGCCAGCATCGGTGTGTACATTTCAAAATCGTACAAGACCACTAGGACATCGAAGACGGTGTCTGGGGATCTGATATAGTGATTTTGTGTTATAAAATATGGATCAAATACGTGAATGCTAAGTATTTATATATTTTTTTCATCAATTTCGGCGATGCAACAACGATTACGTAAAGGGCAGAAAAGTTAATGATCGCTCGAATAACTGAGAAAACATCTCGACTGATCAAACATATCGATGGATATTCGTAGATGGACATTATTAAGCGATGTATTCCTTTTGACAGTACAACTCTTGATTCATGCAATGGGTAGGCTCACGTAGAAGGCTTAGGAGGAATTCCACCTGGCTCCGAATTGCACAAGGCTGATGCTGATGCATCGGCTACAAGCACAGTTGTTTTAACTTATATTGTCCAATCGATTAAATCTTGCTTTCTCATTAAAGACAGACATTTATAGGTGTCAAATTGAGAGAGCTTTTGAAACGGAATCTTAGAAGAACCCTGATCGAAGAAAAAGAAACAAAAGAGCATCGACGAATTTTGAGACAATTAATGGTGAAGATCATAGAGAAAAACTAGAAGCTCGAGAAAAAGGGGACTCAAAATTTTCTCTTTTCATTCATTTTTGAATCATTCATCTTTGAAAAACCACTCGGGCGTTTCGACAAGAAACACACCGTTGCACAATAAGTTGGGCAAATCTAAAAAGTTGGGCAAATCCCGTTCGAAATCTAGGCTTTCAAAGTATTCGCTTCGCCTGATCCAAGCGACAGCTCGTTCAGGCATAGATTGGTCAGCTGTTTTCCCCTCGCCATCGAATCAGTCGGGCGACCGTCCGTTTGGCGTAGACACAGCTATTATATTTCTGAGTGATTGCATACTTTTTAAAGTAGCGCAAAATAAAACGCTTCATCGTTTACATAGTTGCCCAAAATTTCAGACAATTTAGATTGTTGTGAACATGGCCAAGAAGGTTTCTCGTTTGAAAAATGCAACTTTTCAAATAGATTTCAAATAGATTTCAAATAGATTTTGCAAAAATCACTTCAAAATGTCGAAATTCGAAAGTAAATTGAAAGGTTGAGGCTGTAAAAATGCTGTACTCACGACAATAAAGTGTTTGAATTCAAATAGCGCTTAATTTGGCGTTCATTTTTCTCTTTAATAATTTCCTTTAGTTTTTTTTAATACCCTCTATGATAGTTACCGCTCATCGAGGTTTGGTATCACCTTGAAGCAATTTGGAAAAAGATTAGAATCAAGCAACTCTTTGTGCTATGCTTTGTGCTCTCGTTGACTCGATGCCTAACCGTGTTAGAGAAATCATCAAAGCTAAGGTGGCCGCACCAAATGTTAAAAACATTTTTATTTTTTCAATATGTCGATTGAAATTGTGATTCATAAATGTTCTAGTCTCTCACCGAATCGCAGGACCGTCTGAATAAGATTAAGTTCTATTCATTTCACTTTTCTTTTCTGGGTTTTTTCTCCTAAAATAGTAAAGCAAATTGAATAGCCAACTCACGAATCACCTCGCTTAGTTGAGACGATTCATCTAATTGCCAAGAGCACAAGGCGCGGGAAATGGAGAGACCAGACAGGCAGAGAATGCGGGAAATACGAAACAATCACCCAACCAACGACGGATAGATTTGCGCCATTTCTTTTACACGGCTTCCTCCATTTGAGTGAGATGAGGACATTCAGCTGGTTATTCAAGTGTTTCGAATTCCTCAAATCTTGTTTTCGCCTTCGTCGATTCTCAATCGATAAATTGCCTATCGAGTTAAGAGCAAGGATCTTTCAACATGTCCGTTTCGAAGAGAGGGTGCGTTGTTTGACGGTGAATTGGGAGCTCAGGAGACACATTCTAGCAGAAGGACTTTTTGGAAAGGAGATCGACCATTTCTCGGTCCGAAACTATCAGGACCAAGATAACCAGATAATCCTTCACTTTGTCACTTGCATAACAGTCTCAAGAAAAAAATATAATGATTGGTTGGTTAGAATTCCTCATCAGAGTGAGGAAATCACCGATCCAAGAGTGCAAAACCTCCGCGAAGGAGTTCTCATTATGAACCCGACTATGAGTAAAGCCGTTTTTTTTACTCTGAACAAAACACGATTTGTCAAAGACCTCACAATGGAAATTTGTGACTTTACCGACAAAAGTCTAGAAATGGAAACGGAAATGGAAGCCAAATGGGAGTGGTTGGTGAATTCACTTCCTTTTCCCAGGATCCAAGCAGTCTCTGTTTTGGACGTGTTTTTTTATCAAACAATGAAAAATCTTGAAAATGAATTTCTCTCTAATCTCAAAAGAATAAAGCTCATCGATGAATGCAAAGTGGAGATCCCCACAACGATGGGGTCGAGAATTTTCGAGTGGCTTGCAGAAGAAAACGTGAAGAGATGTCTGAAAAAGATGCTTCTGATAAGACGATACTCATTGGATGGTTTGCAAGAAGAACTTGAGAATATTCTCATTAATTGGGAAATTGTTTCCAGTCTGGAGTACGTCACAATCCATATTCATCACCAATTTTCCGCACAGTTCCCCAGGTTCCAGTCAATTATTGGCCAGATATTCACTCGTATAGAGAATTTCTCAGAAAAATCAGAGAAAATTCGAGAAATATTTTATAGAAGCAACATGGAAGGAGAACTCGGTCCCTGTGATCCTTTGTCCAATTGCTCGCCTTCTGGCTTGCGGGAGATGAGGGAAGTGTTTGCCTCGACCAAAGTCTCGTCTGTCTCGGTTGCCGATCGTCATCACATGCTTTTTTTTGGTAGAATGGGAGTCCTGAGCCGTTACCAATGTTTCTTGAAAGTTGTCCCCGAATAACGACACGCGAGGAGGAGGATTTGATCATAACATGCCTATCATCCAAGATGTTTTTTACTCTTTCCAAGTTCATTGAAATATGTATGTATTTTTGAGTCTTGATTTTGATCTAGCTAATACGGGAAATTTGTTATTTTGTTCGACCTCCCTCCTTTCTTAGTTTCCATTCTGTGAGCTACGTCTCTTAGCCATAATAAAATTTAATTAAATTTTCAGCCAACGACAATCTAAGCCTGAATATGAAAGGTAACCATGAAAATTTCCGAAGCGTTTTTTCGATACCATCAAACTAGTGGTGACCAAAAAGCCCCAGATAACAACACATACCCATCGAAATGATACTAGGTTCACAACATACAAACAATGTTTTCTACATGCCGACACATACCAGTGAAACTAGCTTTGTACCAAGAAGGACCTCAGGAGCTCGACTCCACCGGGTTTTTATTTAAGTTTCGTTCCATGAAAAGGCTGATATATAAATTGCCTGGTGGCGATAAGACCGAACGTAGAATAAACATAATCTGGCTTCAAAACATACTATCAGCTCCAAGAAAATAAATAACGACTACCGAATCACGGTAGGAATGAAAAAGTTCTAGATCAATACCCTCTCAAGTCATGGCTTGACTTTGGCCTGCAGTCCTGCAGTAACTGAGCCCAAAGCATGCCAATAGGCACGAAAGCATCAAACATCTGCGTACATGCCGTTCAATTTAGCTGGTGATATCGTGCAAGAAATCGTGCAAATCGATTCGTCGTTTGGTTGGGTGATTATTTTGGGTTTCTCGTATTTATTTGCGCGTCTCCAAAAAAACCAAGGATTACAACCGAAAAAGAAATGGAGGACAAATTAGCCTAATGCAAATATTATGAATCACAAGTTCAATTGGATCAGGTCCGAGCTAAACTGAACGCAAGTCAAAACAGACACAAGAATGAAACTAAATTATCTTCAGAAGAAGATAAGAACATGTTATGACATACAATTCGGTGAAAAGAATAGAACATTCATGAATCACAATTTTCAATGGAGATTAGCTTGATCCCTTTTCATCACCACCATTTCCAGATGAACTTTCTCGTGCGGTTTCATTTGTGCATGTGTCTCGTTCGAAATCTAAACTGAAATTGCCATTAACTGCAATATTAATTGAGAATTAGAAATCTCCAATGGGAGCACACTATCAATATATGATTATAAACATTGAGGCCCAAATAAAAAATATGTATCGAACGCCTATTCATAAAAGTAATCCTACATTCTGGGCTTTGCTAGACAACCTTGTTACAAAATATTGTTGATAAACAAAACTGTTTAGTCTCTAAAGGCAATCCAGATTTTTTTTTAAAACCTTACCATTTCAAATTCATCATCGGAAATCTTCAGCCAGGCAACACTGTGATCCAGCTCTCTCCAATCCTTGATGCTGAGATATGGATTCTTGGTTTTCGCGAAGTCCACGCTGAAGCTTTTAGCATTCACAGCCTCCAACCAACCAATCACACCTTCTAAATTTGTGGATTAGTTATTGACGGTACTGAAGGAAAGAAATCATATAAAAAATTGTAAAAATTACTTGTAACTCCTCCAAATGCAGGAGAAAGCGCTTCTTCGGATGTATTCAAGGGCCTCATGATTTTAAAATTGGCATCGTCCGACTCGAAAAGCGTTTCAGCAAACGGGATTCGCCTGAAATTATTCAAAAATTAACAATTAATCAAAAACACATTCAGAGTTTCTTTCTAACTTTAGAAGTTAGCTACACTAATGCAAAACCTACTGAATGATCCTACGAAACGCTTTGAAAGTATTCGCTGGGCCTGTTCCAATCGATAGCTCGTCCTGGCATTAACGGGCCAGCCGTTGTCCCCTCATCATCGGATCAGTCGGGTGGCCGTCCGTTTCGCGTAGACACATTTCTTGGAGACCGTAACAAAATCTGTCCCTCACCGTTCTGTCTGTCTTTAGGGCGGCCGCGTTCGCTTTTCTGTGAAGAAGCTTTCGGATTTCCTCAATCGCGAGCAGTAGCTGAATCATTCAATTTGATGAACCAACACTCACCAACCAAAAAAATTCTCAAAATATCAATCATTTATGTTAATCCGTAGACTAAAACTAGGGAATAAGCTAGTGAAATTGAATACCGTGATTGAGGAGATGATTCCGCAATTATTAGCCGGGGTTCCCGTACTCGTCACATTTTGAATCGTCGGCGACTTGTCGTAAAGGCTATCGTCCCAATCGTCTAGTGCAGCGAGGTCGGGCTTCTGAAAATAGAATGAACAATTTCTGAATCAAACAAAAATTTCAAAACAAAACATATCAATAGACGCCAGACTTCTATAGCATGACGCTCTATTAGAAAAAATACTGTATCTATATTACTAATTCCAAACACTAGCATCAATTGAGATCAAAAGAAATCCTCGAGAATCGACTATCATCAAAAGAAAAATTTCGTCTTTGTAACCAGTCATGTATATCATCCGTACATTAAACTCCGACTTTTTGAAACAATCACTCACCGTATGATCATCGTCATCAGGAGCCAGTGGGGGAATCGAAATTGAGGCGTCCGAGAAATCCACTTCCACAAGTTCGTTTTTCTTCTGAAGTCGCGATCGACGAGCAGAAGTAGAGGAGAATTGACTGAATTAATATTGAATAAATACTAATACTAAATCAATAATTAATAACTGAATTTCCAATTCACAAGAACAATCAAAAATCTATTTATATCAAGAAGAATTCATTTTAAAACTATCGCATGATTTTGACTAAACGGTCGCAGGGTCAAATTTGCTAATTCTTCTGTCTCCAATGAGTACTGAGGCCACCTTTTGATAAAATAGTCAGTGCCGTAAACGTCATTGACTATTTAAAACAAAATTTTAAAAAACCAACCCCATGAGAGCAGAGGATTTGAAAATGAATTTCAACTCCAAAAGTACCCCATTACGCGAAATAGATGTAAATTTTTTTCATCAGAATCATTTCTTTCATCAGAATTTTTTATATGCAAATAAACGAACAAACGTTATGCAAATTTTACACCTCGACTTACACCGAAATAAAATTAGAAAATCAGTTTTCAAAATGTTCACATCCTAACGAAACCTAGTCTTTTCTGTTAATTTAAAATAGTGTCAAGTAGCGTTCCGCTCTACTTACCGTATACTCAGTCAACCAAACTGAATAACTTTACATTTTGCTAGTATGGCCTTTTATTTTTCACTTGTCTCACATTCACAAGGACGATAACCTCTTGTCTGTGTCGGGGGACCTGTGACAGCGAAGTTTTCGAGAAGGAAAAATAACTTTCAACAAATGGGACTGAATATCGTTAAATACTGATGCACGGGAAGCGACTATCAATGCTTTTGTTGATGCTTTGTTAGCGTATCGAAAGTCAATAGGAACGGTAATCCAATTTTCCCAAACTTTTTAATAGATTGCTCTTATTTTAGGGCCGTCCCGGAATCGCTTGCCCTCGTGTTGGCCATATAAGACTGTTTCATTTGTTTGCACTGCAATGCTGAAACATGTATGCCTTTTTCTTTGATTATGGTTTATGGCATATTTTAGACTTCATTTTCTTCCGGTAGAAGTGTGCGACTTGATGATAGGGCAGCTGCTATGTTGATGTTAAGGTTCTCCTTTATTTTTATGTTCTGACGCTTTTACATATTTAGATTTTCTCCACTGGGACAAATTTTAACCGAGATTTACGCTCAACTCTATTCACTGACAGATTTGAAAATGGTTAGTTTTGTGATTTTGTGCCAATCTCCGGTCACCCGGATTTTAGTTGCCCGAAGGAGAGTATCCCAGATCTTTGCCGCTCAGCTTCGAACATGTTTCACGAAATGGAGTATATCTTCTTGAAGCTGCTGGAGATTGAGGACATCCGAAAGCTGAATGTGAAATGTGAAGAATACTGGATTTGTAGGATCATTCAGTAGGTTTTGCATTATTATTGCTAACTCCTAAACTGCTAACTTTTGATGATAGTCGATTCTCGAGGATTTCTTTTGATCTCAATTGATGCTAGTGTTTGGAATTATTAGGTTGTCCGGAAATAAATGAGCGTTTTGTATTGTTTATTATTTGGGTACATTTTTCCCAATAAAGTATGCTCTGTACCTTGTAATGTTATATACCATTAGAAAGCTGAGTTCGCACTCTCTTTAACCCTGCTTTTAAATTTTGCTGAAAATAAAATTTTTTGCGAATTTTAAGCTTCGCCGTTTTAGATGTCCGAAACTAACTTTCGCCAGATTTTCTTTTATGAGTTCAAACTCGGTCACAATGCAGCTGAAGCGGCTCGTAACATTAACGAAGTTTGGGGCCAAGGCAGTGTCGGCGAGTCAACAGTGCGAACTTGGTTCCGAAAATTCCGAGGTGATGATTTGGATCTCGAAGATAAGGAAGGCCTTGGCCGTCCTGTTGAACTCGATGACGACGAAATGAAGACCCTGGTGGAAGCAAATCCACGTACGACTATTCGAAAGTTTGCGGAGGAGCTTGGCGTGGACAAGGCGACCATTTCTGACCGCTTGAAACGGATTGGAAAGTCAAAAAAGCTCGATAAATGGGTGCCGCACGAATTAAACGAAAATCAAAAGATCGTCGTTTTGAGGTGTCGTCTGCTCTTTTTCAGCGCAACAAAAACGATCCATTTCTCGACCGGATCGTAACGTGTGATGAAAAGTGGATCCTCTACGACAATCGGCGACGTTCCGCTCAGTGCTTGAACGCCGGAGAGGCTCCACAATACTTTCCAAAGCCAAATTTGCACCAAAAGAAGGTTATGGTGACTGTTTGGTGGTCCGCAGCCGGTCTAATCCATCACAGCTTTCTGAATCCGGGCGAAACGATTACGGCGAAGAAGTACTGCCAACAAATCACCAAATGCACCAGAAGTTGCGGCGAATCTGCCCGGCATTGGTCAACAGAAAAGGTCCAATTCTTCTCCACGACAACGCTTGTCCGCACGTCGCACAACCGACCCTGCAAAAGCTAAACGAACTGAGCTACGAAACTTTGCCTCACCTGCCATATTCGCCTGATCTTTTGCTTACCGACTACCACTTTTTCAAGCACCTCGACAACTTTCTCCGGGAGAAGTGCTTTAACACTCAAGACGATGCCAAAAACGCCTTCGCCGACTTTATCGCCACCAGAAGCCCGGACATCTATGCTACCGGCATAAATAAACTTGTTTCTCGTTGGCAAGAATGTGTTAATTGTAATGGTTCTTATTTCGATTAATAAAGTTTTGTTTGGATCAAGTTATGGTACTTTAAATATTCAACTTAAAAACGCTCATTTATTTCCGGACAACCTAATAGTAATATAGATACAATATTTTTTCTAATAGAGCGTCATGCTATAGAAGTCTGGCGTCTATTGATATGTTTTGTTTTGAAATTTTTGTTTGATTCAGAAATTGTTCATTCTATTTTCAGAAGCCCAACCTCGCTGCACTAGACGATTGGGACCATAACCTTTACGATAAGTCGCCGACGATTCAAAATGTGAAGAATACTGGAGCCCCGGCTAATAATTGCGGAGTCATCTCCTCAATCACGGTATTCAATTTCACTAGCTTATTCCCTAGTTTTAGTCTACGGATTAAATTAAATGATTGATATTTTGAGAATTTTTTTGGTTGGTGAGAGTTCGTTCATCAAATTGAATGATTCAGGTACTGCTTGCCATTGAGGAAATCCGAAAGCTTCTTCAACGAAAAGCGATGGCGGCGGAACAAAAGGCCCACGAAGAGAGAACGTTGAGGGACAAATTTTGTTACGGTCTCCGAGAAATGTGTCTACGCCAAACGGACGGCCGCCCGACTGATTCGATGGCGAGGGGAAAACAGCTGACGAATTTATGCTTGGACGAGCTGTCGTTTGGATCAGGCGAAGCGAATACTTTAGAAGCATTTCGTAGGATCATTCAGTAGGTTTTGCATTAGTAAATTAGAAAAAAATTAGAAAAAGTTAGAAAGGGACTCTGAATGTGTTTTTGATTAATTGTTAATTTTTGAATAATTTCAGGCTAATTCCGTTTGCTGAAACGCTTTTCGAGTCCTTCGATGCCACTTCCAATTTTACTGTGGACTGTGGGGCGTTTTGCCGATGGGTGTCGGGGCGCCGGGGCTCCCGGGGCGCTGCGTGCGGGCTCTGGCTGCGCCTCTGCCGCGCCTTCCCCTGACGGATTTCAAAAGGAAAGTACCTTATGCCAGAGTCCTATGCCAGATCGCGAGCGATTGTGCGCGGACAAGGAACACCTCGCCAGGTACTTTACACAGTGATTTTTTTTCTCTAAATGATTCTCAAAGATTTGGTGTTAAAAATTTGTACCTGGGGCGCAGAATCTATTATTAAAGTTTATTTTAACCCTTTTTCCCAAGAAAAGCCCCAAGAGAATCGGATTGGCTTTGGGTTTTGCAATGAAAAGAGTTGCGAAAAGATCTTGCACAGGCACAGGCACAGGCAAACTCTTTTTGCATTTCCGATTTCAGTTGGCTCGGCTACGCGCATTCGTGTTTCAATCCGGTGATCTACATGTGCCTCAATAAGAATTTTCGAGTGACTCTTCGGAGAATGTTGAGAATATCGAGAGATCAATGAAATCAATGAAATCAATCAAGCAATCAATCAATTTCTCTCTCTCTTTTTTTTGGATTCTTTTAGTGCAACTTTCTTTGAATGATCTCTTTCTGATAGCTTTAATCTCGAATAATTTTAATCGAATAAACATTTTTACAGCCTCAACATTTCAATTTACTTTCGAATTTCGACATTTCGAAGTGATTTTTCAAAATCTATTTGAAAAGTTGCATTTTTCAAACGAGAAACCTTTTTGGCCATACATCAAACGTTTTATTAAACCAAAATGGAAAACAAAAACATACCAAAACCTCAAAATTCTATCAAATACAAGGTATCAATTACAAGGTTTATTTGAAAGAGAAAGAGAAATGAACAAAGTTAATGCCTAATTCATTTCGAATTCATTTCGAATAATAAATCATAATGAAATTGAAAAGTGATAAACTGTAAATTGTAGATGAAATTGGGATAAGTAGGGGGTATCACCACAAAAACCGTACCAAATCAAGAGATGACAATCAAATAAGAGCAAAAACAAAAAAGAAAATCGAATTCTTATATTAAAACTCGCATTTTGAACTTAATACATGAATTTCAAGTATAAAATTATGCAATTTCTGCTAAATACAGTTTATTTTTCATTTTTTTTCATTTAATATTGTGGAAAACAAGTCCTCTCAGTGCGCTCGATTTGTTGAATCATTTGAGCCAACTTTCGCCGAATTTTCTTCTGATCATCGGCAGTGCATTCGATTATCTGGAAACCGGAATTGTTTTTAAAGAGTTAACATTCAAATATTAGCATCACAATTAAGCTTTTCTTCTTTTGAAATCTTTTGAAAGAAGCTTTTTGCTCACCTGTGCCTGGAATCGTTGATCGATCGGCCCTTCGGGTTGATCCGGTGAACAAGCATTCAAATAGCGACGACAAGTCTGAAATGGAGGCAATTTTGATGAAAATAAACGAATTTTAGTGAAAATGTGAAAATTTTTGCTACAAATACCCTCTTTTACCTCTTTTCCATCGGAGAGATCTTGTTGCAATTTGCCCATCACTCCCTCGATCAATCCATTCACCGATTCGAGCGCTTTCGCCTGTTCCGGATTACGTGGCGTGTTCACAACAATCTAAATAGCTTGCTTCAACTTCCATCTATCTAAAGCCATATCTAGAAATTTAGCTAAAAAGATTCTAATCTTTAACTTCTAAACTTGCTTAGGGTTTGATTCTATTTTCTGAAACTCACATCAACAGTTTTCGTTCTCAACAAGAGTCGATTTGCGATCGCATTGATATCTTCTCGTTCTCCTGAAAGGAAAAATGTATTTTGGTTGCTATTTGGTCAATTGTTGTTATATTGTTGTTGTTGTTGTATTGTTGTTATTGTATTGTATTGTTGTTCAATTGTTGTTGTTCAATATTGTTCAATTGTTCAATATTGTTAAATTTAAAATCACAAACCTTCACCCAATCGAAGCATTTCCGTATTCAGATTCACATTGTTCAACATCTCGAGAATTGTATCTTTTTCGGCCTCAAGCTGTGCGGCGGTTTCTCTGAAAGAATTGAGTATTTTACCAGTGCACAGAAAGATCGTCATGGCCGACTGGCCAAGAGTCCAATATCTTGGTCGGGTTCAATCCGGCTAGATTATTGGTTCTTTTTTTACTATATATATTGGGGTTGTGGTCGTGTATTGTTTGTGCCACATTATTCGTGCGAATAAACGTAATAAACTTAAAGCTGGATTGCTTTTCTGATGTTACCTGAACTGTTCCACTCGTCTCTCCACATCATCTAACATGTTCACGAGTTGATCGCCAAAATCTTCCACCGAGGTTCTTCTGAAAATAATCGTTTTTTCGTTAGAACAATCTTTAGAATTTTTCTACTTAAGTCAATTTATAAAATCACTTTTGCAAGATCGTTTGTGGAGGTTTGACTGGCGTTTGAACGGGGCTCGGAGTGACATTAACCGTCGGTTTTGGTGGATCTTGATAATATTGTTGTGGCTGTTGTTGTGGTTGATGTTGTTGGTGTTGTTGATGTTGTTGATGTTGTTGATAATTCGATGTTTGTTGTTGTGGTGGTTGTGGTGGAAGTGGACTCGGTTGTCTTTGTTGATGTGAGGGCATTTGACGGGGTAAAGAGTCGAATTTGCGAGCTGGTGATGGAGAGACCGAGGCTCGACCGTCGGGTCCACGTGGAGCAGCCAGATTGCTCGCAGAACTGAAATTTTACAAGTTTGGACTTACATCACGAGCTTTATAGGTAAAAATCTATACAGTATTAAATTTAACAAAACCAAAAACCACGGCGGGGATCGAACCCACTGTTCTCTTATAGCTGCTTGGGTGAGAGGCTGGCCCACTAACCACTAGGCCACCAGTACTTTTATTGAAATTAAAAGATTAAATTTCAGATTGAAAAGCTTACCTTCAATAAAAACCAAAAACCACGACAGAGATCGAACCCGCCGTTCACTTAAAGCTGATCGCGTGAGAGACCATCCCACTAACCACTAGGCCACCAGCGCTCTTATTTGAGCGATTGAAAAGCGCCCTTTAAAGCTCATCTTCGAAATTTCACTCGAAACCAAGATCAATAACTCTTTTCCCAAAGATTTCCTTAAACTTCCCCTTCACAAAACCAAATCAAAACCCGAATCCATCAAAGATTTTCCTTTCTCAAACTTTTCCCAAACAAAATCCCCCGTCGTTTACTCCAAAATTACTCATCGTTTCTTTCATTTCTCTCGAAATTTTTGCTCAAAATCTCAATTATTTGCAAATACTCTCGACCTCGGTGGTTCAAATACTGTTCTTTCAACAAAGGAAAAAAAAGCCTCCTGATGATTGTTTTCTCCTCTCCACCCACGTAATCCACAAAAATCAGCTGTACTGTTTATTTTGGAGTCATGAAATGGGAAATTTGCTTTTTTCTAACCTAATCATTTAATTAGCTAACCAATCATTTAATTACTCAGCTTTTTAAGCAATTTCAAAACTGAACTCACCCCAAAAGATGAACGGGCACAACCCGTGGACCGCTCATTCTTCGTGCCGTGTTTTGGAAGGGACTGAAAAGTTGAAAATATTATTTTTATCTATATTATGATTTCTAATATTTAGAAATGTTAAAATTGAAAGCTGAAAATATGGGAAATGGCTATTCAGTCGGCTTTTATTGAATCGCTTTTGAAAGAGAAAGATTTGAATAGAAAAATCGAATATTAAGTCATCTTTAGGCTTAATATTCTATTAAGTCTAAAGTTATTCAAAAAGTAGATTTAAACTTGTGTTTAGTTTTGAAAATTGATTGATTTATTTGCTCAACAACCTCCTCAACTTGATCCTCCACGGATTTGGATAAACTGGATTTGGAGTCATTGGAAAGTTGGAAAGTTGGAATATCAAAAAAGAAGATCAATAACAAATGATTGATGTTTTGTGTGAATAAAATGTGTAGAGGAGAGCAAAATCGACGCTTTTCTTTGAAAAGGATTGAAGAGAAAAGAAGAAAGAAAGAAATTCTTCTCGTGTCTATAGCCTTAGCCAAATAGAGAGCAATTCTTCAAAAACCCGTCGAGAAACGAATCAGAAAAAGAAAAAAAGATGAGGGTTTAGTCTACAACAATGCTGATTATCAAGTTATACATGGCATTTTGCCAGCAAATGATGAAAGCCACTGAAATGCAAAGCTCACTTTAGTTTTTCATGTTTGACGGATTAGTTTTGATTCTGTTTCAAGACGATTAGCTCATTAGAACCTAGTAAAGACCAGGGATTCTTAACGAAACTTTCTTCTTATTGGGTTGGTGAATTGAAAACTGCGGGACTTTGAACCAAAATTTATTGAACATAAAGCCATAAATTCATTCCAAATAATTTCCATTATTATTGACGACTTCTGCCCATTTTACAGGCAATTTGCGGATTCCTCTTTCGTAGTAGGATTTTGGTTTGTGTGTGAGAGAAGTGTGAGACTCAAAAATGGAGGACTGGAGCTGTCCTGGAGATGTCCCAGTTTGAGCACTTTCTTCAAAAGAAACCCATTTTGGTGTCAATAGAAAAGTTGTAGAGAATCAAAAATTAGGCTTATAGCCAAATTTCCAAAAAGATACACTTAGTAGTTTCGCTTAAAATGCAAGTTTTGTGAAAATTCGTAAATTTCGCATTTCTTGAAAACCAGTTTTTAAATCATTCTGAAAATTTGGATATAAGCTTGATTTTTGATTTTCTACAACTTTTCCATTGACACCAAAATGGGTTTCTTTTGAAGAAAGTGCTCAAACTGTCACATATGACAATAGCCCGCAGTTTTCAATTCACCAACCCAATATCATAGAAAAAGTTCAGATAAATGACTGCCTTCAGCAGTGCTTTCCCGTGAACTTTTCTATTTTCTATTTCTATTTCTATTTCTATTTCTATTTCTATTTCTATTTTCTATTTACCGTCTACTTACTCTACTTACTCAAAATAGCGGCCACAACCCTCGTGGCTCGACTCTCTCGTCGTATCGCCATCGATTCACGGCGTTTTCGTCGAATCGCAGTTTTCAATTCACCAACCCAATATTTTTGTTGTTTTATTTGAAAAAATGCTTTTTAAAGGACCGTATTAGATCGATTCTCAGTAAAATCAAAAAATCAACTCAGCCTCAGGCGCGAATCGTATTCTTCTCTGCATTTAGCTACTGTTTAAGTAATAAAATGATTTCACAGAATGTGCAATTTATTGTATATATTTAATGCTACAAGAGCTAGAGGAAAAAAATAATTTAGTAATGAAAAAATTAGGTTGTACGTGAAGGATTTTCGAAACCACACCGGTTAACTGAAATCAAATCTCATTTTCGATCATCTTTTCTTTGTTAATTTTCTTTATTTATTGAAAGATAGAGGGGGAAATGAAAAGAAACAAAATATATTTGTTTTAGTTTCGTTAAAATCAAAGGAGCAGAGAAATTTGCGAGGCGTGGACTCGAACCCGAGCAGAGAATGCACGACTCGCTTTGTATACAGGCACCTTATCCCCTCGGCCACCGACTGCCAATGACAGCGAGCGAGAAAAGCGTTTTAAGCGAATGTCGAAAACTATTGAAAACGCTCATCGCTCCTTCCCCTTTACGGACTCCAAAAGGGAAGCCTTTTATACCCGAACGGTGTGCTAGACGGCGAGCGATTACGAGCACAACGGACACCATGCCAGTCATTTACAGGCCTTTCTCTTTTGTTTTGTAGATGATATAAAAAGAAGATATTTGGCTGGAAATTTGTACCCGGGGGTTTTCGGGGTCGGAGAATTGATTGAAGAGATTCATTAAGTCAATCAATTCAAACTTGGATCTTATAGTTTAACGAATTTTAGGATCTTATAGTTAAATTAACGATTAAGACATTAAGATAGGCTGAAATACTCAAAGAAAAGAGGAACAGAGGCCCTGATTTTAAAGAAAAGAAATCGATTCTAATTTCGCCTCCTCTAAATTTTAAAATTTCTTCCAAAAGCTGAACTAAGCAAAGAAAATTTCAGAAATAAACATTGGCAAGTAGAGATTTTTGGGAGTGAAAAAGGAAATGAAATTAACGCATTTCAAAATAAGGCTTGAAAAGAGAAAAAATAGATGGGAAAATCGGTTGAAAAAAAAACGAGATGGCTGAGCCTTTTCCCCTACCCGATTTTTTTTCTTTGCTCTCCTTTTTCAATCAACCAGACACCCGTTTCCTTCTCTTTTCGAAATTATCGATTAGTGATCAGTAAAGAAAAGGTTAAAAGGGGGAAATGAGGAAAGGAAAGGAAAGGAAAAGAAAAAGATTACAAACAGAAGTTTACAAGCAAGCAAAATGCACAAATATGTATAAATCAATTCTATTAAGTGCTTTTTAAAGAAATTAGTAGTGGAAAACTTGATTCGGGAATGTGCAAAAGATAAAGATATAAGAAAAAGATGTGTAAAAGTTTTGTAATGAAAGCTTTGTTATGAAAGTTTTGTAATGAATTTCGTGAAAATATTGAATCACAAAAAAATGATGTGTGAAAGGTTTTATGAAAGTGCAGAAAAAAGCCCTGGAACTTTCCAGTAGGTTTTCGAACTTTCCAGTTTTCGAAAAGAGAAAAGAGATTTTTGTGATGAGTCAACCGGGAAAATATAAGAGAAAAAAAGAGGAAAAGAGAAGTAGGCAAAAGTTAATTTTATGTTATTAAAATATTAAAGTATTAAAATAAAGTAGAAGAATAGCAAATTATAAGTTTTTTTATAGGAAAAACTAGCAAATACTATTGTCGATTTTTTCAAAAAAACAAACTTTTCAAAGAAAGCCTCCATTTCGGAATCATTGAACATAGGTTCCATGTCGAATCGATCCAAACGATCCAAACGATCCATTAGACGCATTTATTTGTAAAGAAAGTCTGGAATTTGGTTTAAACCTTTCGAAAAGAATGATTGAAATGAAAACAACTGAAGAAATAGAAATCAAATTTTCATAGGCTTAGATAATGTAATTGGATTAAATCTTTGGATTGAATTGAATTGGATTGGATTGGATTGGATTGGATTGGACTAAAGACTAAGATTGTTTAAGGGTTTCTCAAGTGGTCACGATTCACGATTGAACTTGAATTCTTTCTGATAGGATTCGAAGAACTCTGAGGCTTAAATTGAAGCTTAAATTGAAGCTGAAATCGTTAAACGAAAACCTTATTGTCACAAAAGAAAGATGGCTTACCTAAAACCAAAAATATTCCACAACTATTGCCTAAAAACTGAAATTGAATTGCCTCAAAATCGCCTTAATAAAGAGGATTTCTAATCAATCAACTCAAAAAAGAATGTAAAAGAGAGATCCTTTTGGATTGAATGAAAAGATTGCGCTTTTCCTCAATCAAAAGGAATAGAATCGGTAGGAATATTGGGGGGAAAAACACAGGAAACAAGATGGAGGCGGGGCAGCCACGCCCAAACCCACCCGTCTACCCCCATTGCGCCTCCACACCTGTGACCGAAATCTTTTGAAAATGAGAAAATGAATAGAGACTGTAGACGAGACGAGCAGCAACACAAAAAACGGGTTCTTTTGCGTGTTTTCCCGTCTTTTCATCGCTTTACCCCTCTCTTATCACATCATTGGGGAGAAGACACGCAAATAACAGGATGAGTCATTTAATTTCACGTAGACAATAATTTAAAAGCCTTTGAGAAGCTTTCCAAAGTTTCCCAAAGCTTTCCAAAGCTTCCCGAAGTTTCCCAAGCTTTCCAAAGTTTCCCGAAGCTTTCCAAAGCTTCCCGAAGTTTCCCAAAGCTTTCCAAAGTTTCTCAAAGCTTCAGAGATCGAGATTGAACCTTGACAACGATGAGAGTTAGGTTAAGCCCCTAAAATACTCAAGAGCATTTAAATCGTACAAAATTTGACACACTTATAAATCCATTGGACATATCTTTTTAAAATGTTTTATGTTTTAAAACAGTTAACGACTACGCTTAAAATGACTTAAAATGACTACGCTTAAAATGACATTTTAAGCGTAGTCGTTTAAGCGTCATTTTTAATCACATTTATTAATTTTAAACACATTTATGACGACGTCAAACTTTTCCATTTCCCTAGATTATCTCTTTTGCATTCATTTTTATGGAGTTGAGTCTAGCACGGCATAAACTCGAACGCAGAAATTCTCCCCCGTCGATAAGATCAAAGCTGATAAAATTTTTACGTGAATCACCCATAAAATCCATTATTTTACAACCAAAAAAAACCGACTACGGAAGCGTTTTTATTGATAATTCTTCACGTCATTGATTTAATTTGCTTTCATTTATGCTCGTGTTTAGATAGAAATCTTTGGTATGTAAAGAAAAATAGAAAAAAAAATAGGCAGGCATATTGGTGAATCAGCGATCGCTTGCGCTTTTTTCCATCGAAATAAGAGAGGCAGTGAATGTGGAGGAATTTGATTGGAATGATCCGAAAAAAAGATAAGAAAAATAAACATTTTCAACTTTCGTGAATCGTTTCTTCTTTTATATAGCTATCGCGTGATTTTCTTTTCTTAAATGACTATATCTTTTTTGTTTACTACCGTGATTTTGACTTTCAAAGATTTTTATTCATTTTTGAATTTGAAAACTAGGGTAAACGGTATTTGAAGTATTAGGTTCAGGGAAAAATAATGCGCGTTTTTCTGGTGAAACAATTTATCGCATTCTATTGGGTTGGTGAATTGAAAACTGTGGGCTATTGTCATAGGTGACAGTTTGTGCACTTTCTTCAAAGAAACCCATTTTGGTGTCAATGGAAAAGTTGTAGAGAATCATAAATCAAGCTTATATCCAAATTTTCAGAACGATTCAAAAACTAGTTTTCAAGAAATGCCAAATTTACGAATTTTCACAAAACTTGCATTTTAAGCGAAACTACTAAGTTTATCTTTTTGGAAATTTGGCTATAAGCCTAATTTTTGATTCTCTACAACTTTTCTATTGATACCAAAATGGGTTTCTTTTGAAGAAACTGCTCAAACTGGGACATCTCCAGGACAGCTCCAGTCCTCCATTTTTGAGTCTCACACTTGTCTCACACAGAAACCAAAGTCCTACTACGAAAGAGGAATCCGCAAATTGCCTGTAAAATTGGCAGAAGTCGTCAATAATAATGGAAATTATTTCGAATGAATTTATGGTTTTATGTCGAATAAATTTTAGCTCAAAGTCCCGCAGTTTTCAATTCACCAACCCAATACAAGAAATAGCAACTATCAATCAATACCTTATTCCCGATTTTTATCGATGACTTCTTCCCATCTTCGACGCAAATTCTTGATTCCATTTGTGAAAAATTGAAGATTTTTGAAGCCAAAATAGTTGTCGATCGCTTTTTTTTTTGACTTGAGCGTGATCATCGAACTTTTCTCTCATGATAAACTGTTTCAGGGACCGAAACAGAAAATGATCTCACTGAGCTAATTCAGGAAAGTAAGGCGCATGAGGAAGCAACTTTCAGCCAGTTCCCAGTTTGTCAATGTTTTTTGTGAGTGACTTGTGAGTGGGGTTTCGCGTTGTCGTGCAAAAAAAAATCGAATCTTTGATGAATTGAGCCGAAATTTCTTTAAAGCATCATTAACTTTAAGTCAATTGTTTTGAATAGAGATCAACATCAAGATAAACATCAATGCTTTCTCCTGGATTAACATAATGCATTAAATCTTTTGAGTAGCACCAGAACAGAGCATTATTTTCTTTCCATGAATATCAGGCTTGGGAGTGATTTGAGGGGTTTGTCCAGTAGATAGCCATTGGTTCTTCCTTTTAACATTCTCATAATTAACCCCAGTTTCATCAGGTGTCAAAATCGAATCCCAAAAACCACGAGCTATATGAAGTAAAAAAAGAACTGACGTTGACAGGAGTTATTTTGTTGTCTTGAGTCAATTCGTTTTCCCCATTTTCCACAGCGAATTTTTTTCCCAAGTTGATGCAAATGGTTTTTGATTGTCTTCGGATCAACATTAAACATTTCTACAAGCTCCTTGCAAACATTGCGTAAGCACACCCTTCAGCAAATTCAGCTTTTAAATTCAGCAAAAAAGTCAGCCAGTTTTGCAGTCAGCAAATTCAGCTTTTAAGATAACAAAGAAAAAACTATCCGAAGCTGAATATTTTAAAGTTTGATAATTATCGTATTTTCTCTAATAGTAGTGCAGCCAGAGCGTCGCCTAAATTGCTCGAAATCTCGAAAAGCGCTTATCAGAACCTATCGATGTGGGATCGGAAAATGTAGCTGACGATGAGATCTAGTGGGGGATTTGAGTGTTGAGCTTCTGTGAAAACTTTGAAAGCCGTAAAATAGTCACCAACTCGGCTCGCTGGGGTGCACTGTTATTAGAGAAAATACGGTATAGCAAGTTTATGTTTGAAATTTAAGGCTTGTAAGCAAAGATCAAGTCTTTTAAATGGCCAATCTATTGTCAGAATCAATTCAAATGCCTGATCGCTTGAATTTCTCTCAAAAATCATCGAAATTTTCGGTAATTTTCTGAAATTAAACGTAGTCAATCAAAAGAAATTCGATTTTTTAAAAACTCTTTTTAAACGAAAAGTGAAAGGTTGATTGTTGTTAAAGCGCAAAAAGAAAGCTCAAAGAAGGCTCTAAGAAAGTCGTAATTGGATTTCAAGTTTTCAGTGTTGTTTTACTTAACGCCTGTATACTCGATGAGAGTCTTTTTTTGTTATTCTGTTTTTTTTAGAAAGATCGTTTCTAGGTGCAAATTTCGTACTCTGCCCTGTTGAACTCCTCGCTTTTTATTTTCTCACTCATCGAAAGAGCAAAATCCCACCTAGCCACCTTTCCATATCTTTTCCTATACTTTGATCTCGATTCATCGAAAAAGTGACCAATCACCCGATATTTTCCCCCTTATCAATTCGTAAATCGGGCGCTCGATTTGTGTTGCCAGAAATGGGATGCTCCTCGTTTACCTTTGAATGCTTTTTCTGCTTTTTCATAGGCATTCAATGGTAAACATTTTCATTTTTTAACCAACAAATTTCTTTGTTTCAATTTTGTTTATTTTTTGTTTATTTTTCGGAACGTCTAGAACGGTTTGAATCGCGTTATTTTCATTCGTTATCTTCTTTCACCTTTCCACCTTTTTGATCAATGAAATGATGGACCTTGGACTCGAGTGGTGGCACTATAGGGTTTTCTCAAGGTTTTCCTTGATTTTACCATTCCACATTCATTTATAGTTTCCAAATAGCGTAAAAACTCTAATTGAAACCCACCCCCTATAGAAGCGTCGCGTAGTCGAAGTTTACTCTCAAACAAACGCTCATATCTCGACATCAGTACGTTTGTTTCTGCACGCTTGGGTATCAACTTAAAGTACAGAGAATGGGTGATATTTTGAGATATAACACAGATTTTTAGCATTAAGTAGCGCTTAGAAAAAAATGATTGAAAATCGCCGAAAATCGGCTCTTTTTTGCCACTTTTTAATCATTTTTTTCTAAGCGCTGGGTAATGCTAAAAATATATGTTATATCTCAAAAAATCACCCATTCTCTGTACTTTAAGTTGATACCCAAACGCGCAGAAACAAACGTACTGATGTCGAGATATGAGCGTTTGTTTGAGAGTAAACTTCGACTACGCGACGCTTCTATAGGGGGTGGGGTTCAAGAGGGGAAGGGCTTCGATTAGAGTTTTTTACAGCACTTACAATCCTTCTTGATTCTTCTTAATTAGTTTGCTTTCGAAAAAACAGTTATCTATTTAAAAACTACCGTAACTACTCCCTGATGGTTGCATTCGTAATCCTTTCGCGCTACAGTAATCTCGAAAGCGGCTATAGTAACCCCTGAAGTGGCCACAGTAATCCAAGTGATTTTTAAATTATCTACCCTTTGTCCAGCTCTTAGCCATCCCCGGTTGCCCAGTAGAAGAGAGATTCTATATTTCTAAGATCCAAGAGATTCTATTTTTCTATTTTTCCATTTTTCTATCTTTTAACATTTCTTTTCTTACAATTAGCCGAATGCTTTAATGAAATCAAACAGCAAAACAGTTAAGCATTTCCCGTTCGCTTTCTTCAAAAAGTAAAAGCTTACGAAATTTTGAAACTTTAGAACGAATTTGTTTTTAGATACGATTTGCGTGAGAACTTTGTTTATTTGCTCTCGTCATTTTTTCCATTTCCCATCCCGCGAATCGATTGATTAGCATCAATCTTTTCTTTCTCTCACTCATCTCCCCGTATCCCTTTCCCCATTCATTTCCCCATTCTTCTATCCAATCTAAATCATTCGCTTTCTGTTGAAAAATATCTGTCCCTTTTCTCCTTTCCTCCCATTCTTTTCTCATTTTCTTTTTCATCTCTCATCTCATCTCCTATATTCGGAACATTTCCTTTGTACTTTGTACTTTCCTCAAGCTTTTCTCCATTTTTTTTTCGCTTCCTGCTATCGCTTAAAATAACTTTAGACGTTAAAAATTTGTTTTAAAGATATTGGCAAAATTTTTAGTAAAGAATTTTATTTTTAGGGATATTGGGGGTTATTTGTTGATTTGTATATTTGTAATATAAAAGAATAGATGATAGATTGATCATATTGATAGATTGATCAATTCCCCTTTTGCCCACTCAGCAGAATGTCACATTATTCCTGTTTAATAGATGGCTTTGTTTAAGTGAATTTTTTGTGTTTTCATGTTTTCAGTTTGAAGATTTGAAGTGTGAAAGAAAAAGAAAACGAATCATAAAAGAGTAGATGATAGATAAAATAGATCAATCTATCAATAAAATCATATTGATCGATTGATAAATTCCCCTTTGCCCACTCAGCTGAATATCTTCATTTACTTTTAAAGTAAATATCTATCTCTAGTTGAATAGCTTTTAATTTTCTTGGAAAATTCAAACAAATGAAGCGGCTATGAAAGCTAGGAAGCTAGATTTTACGTAGCTTTTCGTAGCTTTTCGTAGTTGCGTAGCTTTTTGTTTGAAATTCCCCCCACAAAACTAGAAGATATTCAGCTGAGTGAGCAAAGGGGGATTTATCAAGCTATCAATATGATTTACCTATCATCTACTCCTTTCTGTTTCGTTTTTCTTGATTTATCTATCATCTATCCCTTTCTGATTTATTTTTCATCTACTCTTTTCTGATTTACCTATCATCTACTCCTTTCTGATTTGTTTTTTTTCTGATTTACCTATCATCTACTCCTTTCTGATTTACCCATCATCTACTCCTTTCTGATTTAACGATCATCTACTCCTTTCTAATTCGTTTTCTTTTTCTTGCACACTTGAAATCTTGAAACTGAAATCATTGATCTCCTCTATTCTATTCACCTTTCATTCATTCTTATCTCGATTTCTTTCTTTTTTTTCCTCTCGATCCAATCGGCTGTTTCAAATTTTTCATGGAAAAACGTATTTGAAACAGAATGTAAATTGGTTTCTACGCGGAAAAAAGTCTGCAAAATCACCTAAATTCAAGGAATTTTGATTTCAAAGAACAGAAAGAGCTTAGCAACTGCAAAAATTTTTTTAATTTTTTGAAAAGTTGTTTCAACGCTTTTTGAAAAGTTTCAACGCTTTTTTTCTATTCTTGTGATCTTTAATGAATTAATTTACCCTTGAAAAAGCTCTTTCAATGATTTTCCAATTTTTTTAGGTAATTTCAACCAAAAGATTCACATTTCTTTTGTCTTTTGTTTGGTCGCCGGGAAACGCAAATCAGCAAATATTCTCCTCGTCATACATTAACAATGTAAGCCTTCTTTTTAAATATAAACAACTCTTGAATCAGCCAATCAGCCATCATTTTTAGATAAAATGGTTGTCGAAGTGATTCATCAATCTTCGAGTGAAGCCTCAATTGAAGTGATCGGTGAAGATGAAATCAGGGAAATATCGACAACTAAAATCGAAACAAAAAGCAAAAAGAAATTGTAAGTTTTGAGAAATATTTACCAATTAATAAGCCTAGAAATGCGCCAAGAAAATGGTAAAGATCAAAGCAAAATCTTATTTAGTCAATGGTCTCGTGGAGAGTACGCGATTGAGGAATATCCAGAGATGGGAATGCTTTCTTCAGCTCTATGTAAGTTCTCAGTTGGTCCCTTTATGGGTTTGGAATACGAAAAGGATGGTTATGAAAAGGAAAAAAGAAAGAAAAGGTACGGGATTCGAACCCGCGACTTCTCACTTAGCGGGCGAACGCTAAGTGAGAAGTGTCGGTGGAGCTAAGTGTCGGTGGAGCTCTACCAATGAGCTCCACCGACACGTATCCCGTTCCGGTCAGAGGAGAATCTTATTTCTTACTTCCCTAAGACTCCAGCTAGTGTTCATGAAGTACTTGGAGTCATTCTTGATCTAACTTTTACGGTAGACCCACTTAAACTTTCGAGTTTTCAAATTGCAGTATATTTCGGCTTCACGGTGATCATTTTCTTTTCTCGTTTGGCTGATTTCTTGAGAAGACATGGAGTGTTGAAAGTCGGAGGAGAAGGAGTGGCGAGAGAAAGGCCTGAACAACGGGTTCGTTATAGTCATTTCAATCTTTTTGCTTGACACATTCACAACGATACAATGACGTACTAATGACAATTATTTTTGTTGTCAATAAAACAATAAAAACTAAACTACATACAGAAAATAACGGCCGATGAGCTAAGCATCTATCCAGGTTTGAGAAAGAAAAATAGCTATTATATCTATTGTATCTATTACGTTCGATCTAGAAAACGGACGTCCGATCTAGACTGATTCTAGGTCGGACGACTAGATCTAGAGTAATCTAGACTGATCTAGACTAGATCTAGACTGAGCTAGACTGATCTAGACTAGATCTAGACTGAGCTAGACTGATCTAGACTAATCTACACTAGATCTAGACCAATCTAGAGTCATCTAGACTGATCTAGACTGATCTAGTCTAATATCGATATTATCGCTCGATATTGCTCATGTTTGACCGTTCAGATCTCACTTTCTAGAACATCTATTAAACTGGAAATTGTTTCATTGGAAAGTCACGAATGTCAGCTTTTGATTGATATTTTATACATAGCGACTTTTAGTGAGTAAGCACTTCATAAACGATGTCAAAAGTATCGATTATCGTATTGTATTATTAAGTATTAATAAGCTTTTTAAGGCACTCATCTATGAGAATTTGCTATTGTAAATATTCTAATGGTACCCCACCCCCTCGTACAGTCGCGTAGTCGCAAATGTTTTTCAGTATTTCATTTTTTTCGAAGCGCCCGTGCTTTCAAAACATGCGTCTTTGGTATCAAAAAATAGCCCTGAATCTCAGCTATTTTTTGATACCTAAGCGAACATTGTAGCATAAACCAGTGTCGAGAAAAGCTCGTTCAAAGCCAGACTACGCAACACTCCGCACCGTCATTATGGGGTACTACAGTGCGTTTCAAATTCTTAAACGCACCCTCTAAAATAGCGGATTTTGCATTTTGACCACCGCTACAACTATTAATCTTTTTCTATGAGAAAGAGCATGTCTTAAAACCTAAAATACACAAAAAAGAAGCATACTGTAAAAAGTAAAAATTTTCAAAATAGAAACTTTTTGCTAAATCAACCGTTTCAAATTCTTAAACGCACTATGAAAATATTTTTATTTATCGACACAAATTTAAAATCAAAGGTTAAAAATCAAAACTAATAATCTGTACACGGACCAGAACGGTTAATTACTTGAAAAATGCGGTCTGGCATTGAATTGATGAGGTTTTGAAAAGCAGAACGTCGAGATCGCTCCAGGCCGAAAAAATTGCTGCTTTAAGTGTAGAAACGTCTTGAAACTGACGATGATTCTTGTAAACAGCTCGGACAAGTATTCCCCATAAATTTTATATCGGATTGAGGTCAGGAGACTGAGCGAGCCAGTCCAAAGTTGCAATGTTGTTGCTGTTCAGCCAGTCTCGGGTGTCTCCGGCTCGATGAATTGACGCGTTGTCGTATTGAAAGAAGTCCGGAACGGTTGGATTTAGGAGCAAAAACGGCAACAAGCAATTGTTCAAGATATCTATCTAGTCATCCGATTCGAAACCATCTTCAGAGCGACCGTTCCATCAGCACAAAAGGCGGCCCAAATCATCACAGAACCACCGTCAAAGTTTCGAGTTCCAAACACCATCGGATCACGTCGAAGATCCTTCCAATAGTAGTCAACGCCATTGGGATCACCCCAATTCCATTTCTTCTCATCGGAAAAGATCACCTAAACGCAAAAAAATAATAAAACATAAGCGGCTTTCTAACCATAGACCAATCCTGATTCATATGAGCCTTGGCGAACTCCAATCAGGCTTTCTTGTGCAAAAGCTTCACGACCGGTTGCATGTTCAATAATTGTCGATCGATATGTGGATTTTCCGTGACGGCTCGCCAAATTGTCGACTTCGAAATGTCGATTTTCAGTTCCGTTTTCACTTCATTGATCGTTTTTCCGTGGATTTTGTTCACAATATGGTGTCTAGCTCGCGATGTAAGCTTTGGTTTTGGTCCTGGCTTCTTCTTTGGTGCAGAAACAAACTCGGACTTTCTATAATTTCGCACGGCAGAGTCGGATCGACCCAAATTTTTTGCGATTTTCCTTATTGAGTCGCCAATCCTCAAACGGGCATCAATCTGGCCTTTATCATAATCCGTGAGCAGCTTTCCGTGTCCCATTTACTTGGAAATTAACAAAAATTATAAATTTAATAAAAAAATATGCATAACAAAACGAAAAATTTCAAATAACAACAGCAAAGGCGGGTGCGTTTAAGAATTTGAAACGGTTGATTTAGCAAAAAGTTTCTATTTTGAAAATTTTTACTTTTTACAGTATGCTTCTTTTTTGTGTATTTTAGGTTTTAAGACATGCTCTTTCTCATAGAAAAAGATTAATAGTTGTAGCGGTGGTCAAAATGCAAAATCCGCTATTTTAGAGGGTGCGTTTAAGAATTTGAAACGCACTGTATTACAGTATTGGGTTGTTGAATTGAAAACTGCGGGACTTTCAACTAAAATTTATTGAACATAAAACCATAAATTCATTCGAAATAATTTCCATTATTATTGACGACGTCTGCCGATTTTACAGGCAATTTGCGGATTCCTCTTTCGTAGTAGGATTTTGGTTTGTGTGTGAGACAAGTATGAAGACAGACAAGACTCCAAAATGGAGGACTGGAGATGCCCCAGTGTCCCAGTTTGAGCACTTTCTTCAAAAGAACCCCATTTTGGTGTCAATAGAAAAGTTGTAGAGAATCAAAAATTAGGCTTATAGCCAAATTTCCAAAAGGATACACTTGATAGTTTCGCATAAAATCCAAGCTTTGTGAAAATTCGTAAATTTTGCATTTCTTGAAAACCAGTTTTTGAATCGTTCTGAAAATTTGGATATAAGCTTGATTTTTGATTCTCTACAACTTTTCCATTGACACCAAAATGGGTTTCTTTTGAAGAAAGTGCTCAAACTGTCACATATGACAATAGCCGGCAGTTTTCAATTCACCAACCCAATATTTACGGTATGTTTGTGATAGCAATCAAAAGCTGACATTCTTCACTTTCCAATGAAACAATTTGCAGCCTGATAACTGTTCTAGAAATCAATATTTGAACGGTCAAACATGCGCTTGCCGTTTACATCGATAAGCAAGACTAATAACGACTAAACATTTGCATTTTCGATCCCTTTTTCGATAGGTGTACAGCGGAAATTCACGTCTTGAGCCTTTAAAAAAATTTTCTAATCTTTTTTCACCATTAGATAGAGCTATTCAACAGTAAAAAGCCGATTTTAAAGGGATTAAGACGCGTGAATTTCCGTTGTACACCTATCGAATACACATATCTAATAACGACTACACGATTGTACGGTTAAAATACCATCGTCGGAGATGTGTCAAGTCAAGTAAAGTCAAGTCAATTCAAGATGAAATTTTCAGGATTTTGTCTCTTTGGAAAACGAGTTCGAATCGATGTACATCAACAATATCTATCGGATATCGTCTGATGTTGTCAATAGGTTCGTTGAAGAAACGTTTCTCGTGACAAACGGACATAATTTCCCGAAATTAAATCAACTAAACTACAGGATGGCCCACAATTATTATAACGCCACACTTTAGAGGGCCTAGATTGGCCAAAATTGGGTGAGTCGTTCTGATTTTTCTGGAGGTAAATCTTAAGTATATCTTCTGGAATGGTGCCCATTATCTAATCGATTAAAGCTTTCAACTTTTCTATATGATCTTTCAAAGTTGAGAGCCGAGTTTCGCTGAACCTCAACTTTGGAAGGCTATATAAAAGAGTTGAAAGGTTGAAACGATTAGATAATGGGCACTTTTTTAGGAGATATACTTCAGATTTATCTCCAGAAAAATCAGAAAGATTGGCCCAATTTTGGTCAATCTAGACCCTCTAAAGTGTGGCGCTATAATTGTGGGCGAGTTTCGCTCGGCACACGACTCATTTATGGGACCCTTCTTGAAGAAATCTTGTCAAAATCTCGTTGAGATCTGGATTTATTATGTTAATGATGAAATGAACGAAATTTCACATCCTCTACGCAGTTTAAATGCAAAAATTCTTGAGAAGTGTTACCAAAACTGTTAGTATTTTCTGTTTTCACTTGAACCATTTAGAAATTCCGAGAAGCCTCATAAATCGTTGATCATATAGAAAAGTTGAAAGCTTAAATCAATTACATAATGAGCACCATTTCAGAAGGCAGACTTAAGATTTATCTCCAGAAAAAACAGAATGATTGACGCAATTTTGACCAATCTAGGCCCTCTAAAGTGTGGGGTTATAATTGTGAATCCTGCAGGCCCGTTTTACGTTTTATGGCCGTTTTACGAACTTTATTCTTGGCTTGCGTTTTTTGAAAAAGCTCATTTTCTAAAAAATTGTCGATGGAATTTAAAAATGATATCGAGATTCGGTTTTAGTACACTTTTTCCCATCGAATGCTAGGTATAACATCAATTTTTATCAGAAAACGCACTTTCGCGGCTTTTGAATTTGTAATTTGGGAAATTGAAGACTTTAGAGGAATGAAAACGAAAACGCGGATATGCCCTGTACTGTAGAAAGAGAGGAGAGTGAGATTTTGTGGATCCAGTGGACTTCATTCCTCTAAGGTCTTCAATTTCCCAAATTACAAATTCAACGCGGATATGCCCTGTACTGTACTGTAGAAAGAGAGGAGAGTGAGATCTTCCAGTGGATTTCATTTCTCTAAAGTCTTCAATTTCCCAAATTACAAATTCAACGCGGGTATGCCCTGTACTGTACTGGAGAAAGAGAGAAGAGTCAGATCTTCCAGTGGACTTCATTCCTCTAAAGTCTACAATTTCCCAAATTACAAATTCAACGCGGGTATGCCCTGTACTGTACGGTAGAAAGAGAGGAGAGTGAGATCTTCCAGTGGATTTCATTTCTCTAAAGTCTTCAATTTCCCAAATTACAAATTCAAAAGCTTGACGATACTAATTGCAAAGAGACAATACCAATTTCAGGCCAATTGTCGGTGTGCCAGGGGCGGTGGTTCGATTGAAAGAGAGAATTTCTCCCGATTATGGATGGACATATCAGTTTGTTTTTTTGCTTTTTTTACAAAATAACAACTATTTTATTACACAAACAAGAATTCAAAGGTTAAAAATTCAAAAATGAACTCCAAACTGTCAAAACAGACACTTTTTCTTCGTTTTTCTTGAAACATAACGCTCTTGTGGGTTTGAAAATCGTTTTTTTTTACAATTTTTTGTGTTTTCTGTGCTGCTGAACAAGTTATATGTTGAAAAAGTTTGTCTAGAGTATAGAGTATCGAATATAAGTATCGAAAAGTAAGTATCGAATTTTTTATTGCATTTTTAATTATTGTATCTTTATTATATCTTTATTGTATCTTTATTGTATCTTTATTGTATCTTTATTGTACTTCAAATCACTCTCGATTCGTTCTCTGATCGTTCGATGCTCAAACAGACATACTCTTCCCCCATTTTCCTTTTTCTCTAATATTTCCACCCTTTTCTCTCCTCATTTTTCCACAAAAAGTCGACTCAAATAGATTGATCGAGAGAAATTGAGAGAGAAAAAAGAAATACAACAGCCACAGCTAAAAAAAAACTAATCGAGACTCGATGCGGAAAAATGCTCCCCCTTTTTGCTTTTTTCTCCCTTTTTCTTCATGAGATCAATCCCGATTTTTACCCATTTGATTGCTTGAGCTTTTGAGTTTATCATTGTTATTAAAGTTATATTTATTAAACTGTTTAGAACTGGAAAAGCTAGAGGTAAAGAAACAAATTTGAAGAAAAAGCTACCAAATTTGAAGAAAAAGCTATCAAATTTGAATTGAAGACGGAGCTCAGCTCCATCCTTTGCTCCATGTTTAGTTCAGCTTCATCCTTTGCTCCAGGTTTAGTTCAGCTCCATGCTTTGCTCCATGTTTAGTTCGTCTCTATGCTTTGAACAAAACATTGTATATATTTTGAAATTTAATTTCTTTTCATTGTTCCCATTTCTTCGTCTGATTTTGATCGTTTTTTAAAATGATTCTTTTTTTGAAACTTTTCCTTTCAGAAATGAGTTCAGAAATGGGTGAAAGAGAGTCAAAAAGCGCGAATGGCTCAACTGTCTACAAATTTTGCGTTGATTTCCTTGCTGGCGGAGCATCGGCGGCTCTTGCTCGAACAATTGTCGCTCCAATTGATCGAGTCAAAATTTTGTTACAGGTAAGAAAACTTTTGAATTTACCCGGTGCAGCATAGTTACTGACTCAAGTTTTTAGAAAAACCTATTTTTCTAAAAAACTTTTCACGAGAAGTTTTACGTATTATATACTAATCGAAAGCTCTAATTCTCAGCTATATTAGCACACAAAGAGTTTTTTGATTGGAAAAACTTCGAGATCCTTAAGGCTACTCGGAAGGGGCGCACAGCAAACACCCGTCGGCTCGCTACCATTTTTCTTGGTTTACTCGGCAAAGAGAGTTTCAAAAGTGGTTGTTTTTAAATTGAATAAATTTTAAACGAGTCTATTAGCTTAGGAGAAAGCAAGCTTGATGAAATAGAAGCGACTTCTAGTTCAACAAAGTCTCTCACTCTGCCCCAAGGCATTTTGTGGGAAAGGGAGAAAAATCGCGTATGTTGGGGCTTCAAAAATTGGTGATCAAAACCTTTTAAACCTATCATTTTATGGAAAACTATTATAATAAATTTATCTTGATGCATAAATTTCTATGAGGAAGAAGTTTTCAGCGAGAATTCTTATCTAGAACACCAAGAAAAGTGGTAGCGCGAAAATGGTTGCTCTGCGTCCATTCCGACTCCTCTTAAGGATCCGAAAGTCCAATCAAAAAACTCTTTGTAAGCTAATATAGCTGAGAATTAAAGCTTTTGAATAGTATATAATACATAACACTTCTTGTGAAAAGTTCTTTAGAAGGTTTTTCTAAAAATTTGGATCAGTAATTATGCCGCATCTGGTAGTTAAGGCATAAAGAAGTGAAGGAATTGTGAAGACTAGATTTCCGGAGAGGGGATTGAACTCTCAAGCTTTTGCTTTCCGGGCAGTTGCTCTAACCACTCAGCTCTCCGCTTAACTTGCCAAGAGAAAGAACCAACTTCTCTAAACCATTTTAATGTCAAATTTTCAGCTCCAAGACGCCCAACAAACGATCGCCGTTGACAAGCGATATAAAGGTGAGAATCTTGAAATTCTGAGTTTTCTATTTCATCCTCGTTCTACAGGAATCGTTGATTGTTTCACTCGAGTGTGCAAAGAGCAAGGACCGTTGACTCTTTGGAGAGGAAATGGGATCAATGTCATGAGAATTTTTCCCCAACAGGCACTCAATTTTGCCTTCAAGGTGTGTGGCATTTGTTATTCTTTTTCTATTTTCTTTTTTTACAGGACACATACAAGAAATTCTTCCTCGTTGGCGTCGACAAAGATAAACAATTTTGGCGTTTCTTTGCCGGAAATCTCGCTTCTGGAGGTTCGAAATTATAAGAAGCTCTTTTTTTGCGTAATAATTGTTTAAACACAAGTTTTGCCGACTTTTTAACATTTGTGTCGATACTAAATTTCCTTTTTAAGGTGCTGCCGGAGCGACGAGTCTTCTCGTCATCTATCCACTCGATTTTGCTCGAACTCGACTCGCCACCGATATCGGTTTGTTCATAAATTCGGTTTTATTCATAAAATATAAGTAAAGTTAAATTCTAATTCACTATTACTTATTTGAGAAATCGTTTTACTTTTATCATTTTACTTTTATCATTTTGCTTTCAGGCAAAAGTGCGATCGATCGTGAGTTCACGGGTTTCTTCGATTGCACGCGAAAGATCGTCAAATCGGACGGAATCATCGGATTGTACCGGGGATTCAGCTCATCCATTCAAGGAATCATCATTTATCGGTTTGTAAATGACCCCTAAATTAAGATTACTACCTAAATTCATTCTCCTACCAAATTGAAATCTCCTAAAACAAAATCGTTTCTTAATCATCTAGCCAATTGTTTGTCTAAAATTATCGCAACTTCGTGTTTACTGAAAACCAGCCAACTGCAATTTAAAAATAATTAAACCACTGATAAAATAACAATTTTTATTCATTTTTCAACAAAAACATCAATCAGTAGGAGTCTTGAGCGTTAATGCAGGCCTTGAGTCGTCTCGGGAACGCATTGACCGTGGCGCTAGCCTGTATCCAACTCATCTCAGGCTTTCATCAACGATTTCTTCAAGGAATTGATGTTTATGTGCGGCTTTGAGCAAGCTTTTGCTTCCAAAACGCTCCAGGCAAGAGTAATCAAGGGATTAAAACCAGGAGAGCTTGGTGGCCACTCGGAAAACTTGAGAAATTCGCGGAGATTGTTCTCACACCAATCTTGAACTTTGCGGGCTTTGTGCGCAGACACACCGTCTTGCTGAAGCGCCCAATGGTGTGAGAATTTGTCCATGGAAGTAAATCGTTTTTACGAACATTCAAATACACGTCCTGATTGATCTACGAAAACAAGTGACATTTCCATTTGATGTAACAGCCGCAAAAACTATAACCAATTGTGGATGAGAAACTCGTTGAATTCGAGAATTCGGCTTAATATTTGAATAGATTCGATTATTCTGCTTGTTAAGATATTCTTTAACAGTAAATATCTTTTTATCACTGAACACGACATGAAAATGTTTCCGAAACGGCTCAACAGAGCCTTTGAGCATGCTAATCGTTTAGCATGTGTAATCATGAACAACAATTGGACTTCATTCTGCTTGTAGGCGTTTAATTTAAGGTCGTCAAGAATGATTCTTCGAAGAGAAGATTGAGAGAAGCCAATCCGTTTTGCCATTTTGGATTGAACGCCAAAAACGCCAATCGAACGACGATTGTTTTTTTGCGGATTCTTTTCCGAACTTTTTCTAATCGTGTCCTTAGTTCTGGCTGTGCGCTTCCGACCTCTTCCAATCCGGCCCAAGACAAGACCAATTGTTCCCAAGACTTGAAATCTTTGAATCATTCGATAAACGACGGTGTTATTGTTCTTCAGTCGATGTCGGTCGCCGATGTTCCACTTTTGTGCAAGACTATGATCGGAATCGCAATGAACAAATTTCTTGAGCATTCCTAAAATTAGCAAAATTTTTATTAAATAATATAAAATTAAATAAAATAACGAGAAAACAAACAGAAAAAAAAAGTCGAAAGAGCTTTAAGAATGTCAATGGCAATCTCAAATCAAAATCAACTGCATCTTAATTAAAGCCGACCCAAGTTGCGATAATTTTTGACCACCCTGTCTGCAAATTTATCCCAGAAACCTTTAAGGAAGTTCGAGATGAATTTTCAATTATTTATTTGTTCAATTGTTCAATTGTTTTCCATTTCAGTGCCAGCTACTTTGGTCTTTTCGACACGATTACTCAAACGGTGGTCGAGGATCGAAAACAATTGAATTTCTTCTACGCGTGGATCATTGGACAGTTCACCGTGGTCACTTCTGGACTAATTTGCTATCCATGGGACACAGTAAGTGCTTGTTCAGTTGTTTTAACCCATTTACGACGATACAACCATACTAATGATTATTTTTGGTGTCAAGGAAGTTTTTGAAAACTTTTCTTACTTAGAAAGGAAGCAGAATGTTCAATACTTTGTACTAGTTTTTAGGAAGAGATTCAGAGCTATCAAATGGCTATAATAGTTTTGTTTATCTTTGAATTTTCTTGAAATTATCAGTAAAACAATAACGACCACGCTCAAAAAATCGTCGCCGGGATTGTGTTAAAGTTTTACAATTATTTAGAAATAGTTTAGTTTATCTTTGAATGTTCTCCAAATTATCAGCAAAACAACAAGGCGATTGTAGGCTCAAAATACCGTCATCGCCGATGTTATCAATTCAAATTCAACTTTGAATGCTTTCAGGTGCGTCGTCGAATGATGATGAACAGTGGACGAGAAGCGGCGATTTACAAGACCACTCTTGAATGTTGGAAGACAATTTATCTAAAGGTTTGTGATTGTAAGGTACTACTATAGCGTGAACTATAGTTTTATCTTGATTTGAATTCAGGGTTTGAATTTCTTGTACTGGTGGCTCGTTCCCCGCCATTCATTTGAATTAAACAACGAAATTTGCAGTTAAGAAGCTGGGAAAAATCCACAAATAGACCTAGGATACTTGTGGAAATTCTGCAAAAAAGAATTTACATTTTATAAATAAAATATAGATTATCCAAATGTTCAAATTATATCTAAATTATCTATTATCTAAATGATCGTATTTTCTCTAATAACAGTGCACCCAAGCGAGCCGAGTTGGTGACTATTTTATGGCTTTCAAAGTTTTTACAAAAGCTCAACACTCAAATCCCCCACTAGATCTCATCGTCAGCTACATTTTCCGACCCCACATCGATAGGTTCTGATAAGCGGTTTTCGAGATTTCGAGTAATTTAGGCGACGCTCTGGCTGCACTACTATTAGAGAAAATACGGCATATCTAAATTCCAAAATTTTCAAATTTCTTTTTAGGAGGGCGGTTTGAAAGCTTTCTACAAGGGTGCTCTTTCAAATGTTTTCCGTGGAATGGGCTCAGCTCTTGTTTTGGCTTTCTATTCAGAAATCACCAAATACGTTTAGAAATTACTAGGAAATTTCTTTTTTTTCTAGAATTTTTCATTTTTTTGTCGTTTTCTTAATCTTTTTATTAAGTGAACTTGTTTGTGATCTCATTTTCTCGAGTTGAACATTTTAAAAACCGAATTCATCCGCTAAATTCCCCCACAAAATGTTCAACTCGACTCGCTTTATTGGTGCCGATAAATAGCGCGCAAAATTTGTGATTTTAAAATGCTCATTCTGTTTGGAAATTGAAAATAAATTGAACACTTGATCTTTGCAAAAAAAAAAGAAAAACTCAATGCAAAAATCGATAGAAAGTAGGGAAATTCAATAGAAAATGTTTAGATACACCGGCCGAGAGTGTGAAGTGGTGAATATGGGATCGTATAACTATTTGGGATTCTCGCATAATGATGGACCGTGTGCAAAAGCGGCCGCACAAATCATTGACCGAGATGGATTGCACGCATCGGCGACGAGAAGCGAAGGAAGTGAGAAAGATCGAGAGCTTGTAAGATCGCCCGTTAAGGCTCTTAATAAAAACCTCTGAGTGCGGCTTTGTCAAATTGAACTTAAAGAATTTTAATAATTGCTATTCTGGTAATTATTTTTCTTTTTTTTTTTTTCATAGTATTTTTTTTTTTTGTTTTTTTTTTTGGATTTAATTTTTTTTTTTGTTTGGGTCGTAAAGTTGGGTTTTTGCGGAATGGTTCTCTGCCAGAGCTCGCACTAGAGAAAGTGCCCGAATCATTGACGGGGGTTGAACCCAGACAAGCGTAGACGTCGTGTGGGCCGTATACAAGCGAGTTTTTTCCCGAATACACCACGGCAACAAAGCTGCTAAGCGAAAAACCAGCTGTTAAGCGAGCTTTCGGCTGGTTAGATAATTAGATTTAGGTTAGAGGCGGCTCCTGTCGGGTTTTCGGGTATTTTGAATGAGTCGTCACGCTTTGAGGGCCCATAACTTTCTGCAGGGATAATATTATTCATAATTTTTTATAACAAGGTATAGAAGATACCTCGGGCTTTCAGATGACACCAAAAACAGTCTGATTGAATAATCGAGTCCAATAAAATCAAAGCCAACTCTGGAGAAACGAGGCCAATCCAACTTAATGCCACCTCACCTGATTTGCATGAGAATGAAAGATCCAATCAAGCTTTTTTTGGTGTCATCTGAAAGCCCGAAGTATCTTCTATACATTGATATAAAAAGTTATGAATAATATTCTCTCTGGATAAAGTTATGAGCCTTCAAAGCGTGACGACTCATTGAAAATATCCGAAAACGAAAAGAGTGGATAATACATATAATAATAATCTGGGTATTTTAATAATAACAATATAAAATAATAACAATATAAAATAATAACAATATATAATAATAACAATATATAATAACAATTGTTATGATCTTATAGGCATGTTGAAGGTTCAAGGAGAATTGGAGAAATGTGTTGCCCGATATCTTGGAGTAGAAGAAGCGATTTGCTTCCCGATGGGTTTTGGAACGAATTCGATGAATATCCCGGCTCTTGTTGATAAGGTAACAAATAAAAGTAACTTTATTTCCTTTCTGTATCAGAGTTTCAAGTCTTTAAAAAATCTTTACAGAACAAAATCTTTACAGAATTCCCTCATTCTCTCCGATAAACTCAATCATTCCTCTCTTGTCATCGGTTGTCGCCTTTCGGGAGCTCAAATCAAAGTTTTCAAGCATAACAGTAAGTTAAAAATGAGGCTGATCATTAAATTTTCATTCTCAGGTGCAAAGGATTGCGAGAACAAGTTACGTGATTCCCTCTGTCAGCCAAATCCGAAGACAGGAGAGAAATACAATAAGGTACTAGATAGTTTCCAAGTTAGATAATTTTGCTAGAACTACTATTGGGTTGGTGAATTGAAAACTGCGGGCTATTGTCAGATGTGACAGTTTGAGCACTTTCTTCAAAAGAAACCCATTTTGGTGTCAATGGAAAAGTTGTAGAGAATCAAAAATCAAGCTTATACCCTAATTTTCAGGACGATTCAAAAACTGGTTTTCAAGGAATGCAAAATTTACGAATTTTCACAAAACTTGCATTTTAAGCGAAACTACTGAGTGTATCTTTTTGGAAATTTGGCTATAAGCCTAATTTTTGATTCTCTACAACTTTTCTATTGACACCAAAATGGGTTTCTTTTGAAGAAAGTGCTCAAACTGGGACACTGGGACAGCTCCAGTCCTCGATTTTTGGGTCTCACACTTGTCTCACACACAAACCAGAATCCTACTACGAAAGAGGAATCCGCAAATTGCGTGTAAAATGGGCAGAAGTCGTCAATAATAATGGGAGTTGCTGGATAGCAAGACGACCCTTAATGCAATCAAATACAGTGAACAGTTGGGAAAGGTGAATGAATTCCTGAAGAATAGGCCCTCCAAGTCAAAGATCGTTCTCATCCACGACAACGCGCGCCCTCATGTTGCAAAACTGACTCGCTCTAAAATAAATAGCCTTGTTTGGGAACTTTTGGCGCATTCCTCATACAGTCCGGACCTCGCCCCTTTTGATTACTATTTATTCCGGATCATGAGTAATGAGCTTGCGCGAGAACACTTCGATTCGGAGGAAGCAGTCAAAAATTGGCTTTGAAAGTTTTTCGATTCAAAACCAAAATCCTACTACGAAAGAGGAATCCGCAAATTGCCTGTAAAATGGGCAGAAGTCGTCAATAATAATGGAAATTATTTCGAATGAATTCATGGTTTTATGTTCAATAAATTTTAGTTCAAAGTCCCGCAGTTTTCAATTCATCAACCTAATATTTTTACTAGAACTACTAGATCATTTCAAAGCCTAAAAACAAAGTTTTTCTAGATTCTGATTGTGATTGAGGGAATCTACTCAATGGAGGGAACAATTGTCGATCTGCCTTCATTCATTGAAGTCAAAAAGAAATATGGAGCCTATCTCTTTTTGGATGAAGCGCATTCTGTCGGTTAGTTACAGCTGACATATATTGCTTTAATTCTGAGCATTTTGGACGTACAGTTGCGTAGTGGTTACAGTCTCGAAGTATACATTCATTCAACATAAAACAAATCTATTTTTATCTAACGAAGATTAATTTTAATCTATTTTTGCAATCGAAATGTTAATTGGAAGTTTAAATTACAATTTCTGGTGTTCAAAACATTCAAAAAAGATTCCAGCCTTGCGCAGGGATCTAACCAAGAACCTCTTTAGAGCCTTACGCAGGGATCGAATCAAGAACCTCTTTAGAGCCTTGCGCAGGGATCGAACCAAGAACCTCTTTATAGCCTTGCGCAGGGATCGAACCAAGAACCTCTTTAGTGCCACACAGCGCCTTTAGACCACTCGCCACACAGGGCCTGTAAACTAAACTATAAATTAAACTGTAAATTAAACATAAATAAACAAAACTATTATAGTCATTTGATAGCTCTGAATCTCCTCTTTAAAACTAGCATAAAGTTACCGAGAACTTACTGCAAAATAAATAAAAAAAGTCGTTAAAAACTAGTTGATACCAAAAATAATCAGTCATTAGTAACCATTAGTAACGTAAATAACATTATTAAGGTAAAGAATATCGTCATAAATGTGTTAATCTGATAGTCAGTTAAACCTTTTAGGAGCTCTCGGTCCAACTGGAAAAGGTGTCGTCGAGTATTGGGGATCGAATCCACGCGATGTTGATTTCATGATGGGAACACTGACGAAAAGTTTTGCCGCAGCTGGTGGATATATTGGAGGCGCAAAGGTCTCTTTCTAAACCACTTTCAATTTTGATTTAAACGATTTCTCTAGAGAGTGATCGATCATCTTCGGGTGAAGAGTGCCGGCTCATGCTATGGATCAGCAATGTCGCCACCAATTATCGCGCAAGTGATGAGCAGTATGAAGGTGCGTTGATGGGAGTGATGGGAGTGATTGTTCTCACTTGGAAAACCCAATCTTTTTCAGATAATGTTGGGCGAAGATGGAACAGATATCGGAAGAAAAAAAGCTGACAATCTATTGAGAAATTCACGATATTTCAGATCAAAGCTGAAGGTACAGAAAGGAAATTTCAAGGAAAAACAAGAACATGCTGATTCCGAATGTTAAAATGTTTCCATTACAATTTTCCATCACTTTAGGCTCTCGGTTTCATGGTTTACGGTCACGATGACAGTCCCGTTGTTCCATTGATGACTTTCTACACCTCAAAAGTCGTGTAAGTTATCGTTTAACAATCATAAAGATTTTTCAAGGTTTAACAAGTTCTCTTTTAAGCTAAACATTAATTTTTTTCAGATGTTTTGGCCGTGAAACTCTTCGTTGTGGCGTTGGAGCAGTGCAGGTAAAGAATTCTTTAGTTTTTGTCTTCTTCTTTAGTTAAAAGTTCAAAAGTCTTTACAAGGGAATGATCTCAGGAAAATCCTTGAAGTTTTGCCGCCAAACAATTGGTGTACCTCGATGGCCTACGCGTTAGGATTTCTGTTAGGATTTCTGTTACGCGTTCTGTTAGCGCGTTGGATTCTTTTCTTTCCCTGGTTCGGATCCATTGTCGATCAGACTTTTCCGAGCTGCAATTTTCCTCAGACCTTTCCCCTTGTTAAGAGCATCCCAAAACTGCTTTCAAATTCTACTTGTCATAAGCCATTTTTGAGAGATAAGCCTTTAAAGTTTCGACCAATTTCGCCAAGCAGCAAACTAGGCTTTTCAAGGTTTTGCCGAGGATGGATTGGGCTGCATCGGTGGCTCCAAAAACGGAATTTTTGAGTGTTTTCTGAAAAAAACAGCTTCTGATCGACGGTGGATCCGAACCAGGGAAAGAAAAGAATCCGACGCGCTAACATACGCTAACAGACGCTAACAGAACAGCCACCAATGCAGCCCAATCGACCCTCGGCAAAACCTTGGTGGATAGTCTGTTGCGTCGTCTAGCGCGTCGGATTCTTTTCTTTCCCTGGTTCGGATCCACCGTCGATCAGAAACTTTTTTTTTCAGAAAACACTCAAAAATTCCGTTTTTGAGCGGTAATCCCTTAAATAATTTTTGATGTAAAAAAGGATTCGACTTTTGAATAATTGACTCAGCCTCTTTTGGGTTCTCTGGCCAGCTCGGTTCTCTGGCCAAGTTGAGAATCGATGCATCTTATAGAATCGGAGATGCTGATTCTGAGGCTGTTCAAATTAGCTGCAAAAATTCACGCAATCGCAAGGAATCTGGCATGAAAAATTTGCTCAAATTCCGGACTCTTTATGAGGCTGCCAAAAGCGGTCTTCCAAACGGCTTCTCTGGTCTAGCAGATAGTGTGCTAGTCTACGAAAACAATGAATTTCTTTGGCTTTGGTTCGAATCCTCTCCTCACCAATTTTCTTGCTTTTTTGAAAAATTCTTTTTCCACGCATTTACATTAAATATTTCTTTTTTAATACATCTTTTTACAGCTTTTTAAAGCTTTTTAAAGCTTCATTTTAGAGCTTTCATAAAGCTTATAGTTCTTAAAATAGTTTATTGAGAACTTTCCAACGGTTTTTATGGTCTTTAGCAAGTCTTTAGCAAAAAACTCCTTTTTTTTCTTTATCTTGCTTGAAAAAGCGATTAATAAGCTTCAAATTGAATTGAAATTTAGTATTTTTCACTGATTTTCAGGTCGGCTACCCAGCTACTCCATTCACGAAAGCGCGTATTCGTTTCTGTATCTCGGCCGATCACACAAAAGAACAATTGGACTTTGTAAGTGATTTTAAATCAATAACAAATACTCTGACGACTTTAGACAAACTCCGCAAGAAACTTTTGCTTTCAGGTTCTGCGACAATGCGATCACATCGGTGACGCGACGGCCACCAAATACGCAAAAGCAAATTTGGATCTCTTTAGAAAAATTGACTATTAAACTTTGCATACTTGTTTTTATTCTTATTTCTTTTAGATTTATCGAATTCGACAATATCTAGAGCTTTCAAAAACCTCAATTTCAATCATTATTCAATCATTATTCAATCATTATTCAATCATTACAGGGTGCGGCAAAAGTTCCGACACTTTTTGTAAACGGGCAGTTTGACTTGGAAAAAACGCGATTTTTGAAAAACTAACACCGGATTATAAAAATTCAGATATTTTTACCCCCTAATATACTTTTTTTTACACAAAAATTGCCATCTAAACAACCTTTTGATGAGGATGTTTAAAGATCGTTACAGCAGTTTTTTTTTGCTGTTGAGATTTGGGTGCCCTTCGTAGAATCGCTTAAAAATCTTTCGTTTTTGAGATATAAAGTTTTTTTGTGGCTTGTTTTCAAGAAAAAAAAACTCAGTTCTATCAAATGGTAACAGGAGTTTTTGGAAAAAATTTCATTCTGCAAAGTTGCAAACTTTCGCAAAAATCTTCAGCGACCAGACCGGGATATAAAAAATTCTCGTCAAAAAGTTATTGAGAGTTGAAATCTTTTTATGAAAATGGCTATATTGGGGTGAAACTACCTAAATTTTTAGAATCCGGCGTTAGTTTTTTGAAATTCACAGGTTTTTGAAGCCAAAAAAATTACTGCTTACAGAAAAAGTGTCAGAACTTTTGCCGCACTCTGTATTCAATCATTATTCAATCATTATTCAATCATTATTCAATCCTTTTTCTCTTCTTTTGAAAGCACAATCGAGTCAGGGCTTCTATTCAGAGAAATATTCTAGAATTTTGTGCAATTTTTGTTCTTTTTGTTCTTTTTGTTCTTTTTACATTCGTCTATGTTTCTTCTTATATTGAAATTTCATTTCTTTTTTTCGTTTCCCCATTGAAATCGACTTGCCTTGAATACGTGGTTCCCATCGTCACTTTTCAGGTCATATTTTAGCCGCTATGTCTTTTTTGCAAATAAATATGTTTAGAAACTTCTTCAAAAACACATTAGCAAGCACAAGAATATAGTAGATAACTTAAAAACTGATTCATTTGTCATTTCATATCAAATTTAAGATATAACCATTCGTCGACAGCCATTCTCAAACTCCAACATTTGTACTGAAGCTAATTTGAATACCGATAAATAGTATTGAAATTTCTACTGGTATTGCAGGCTCAGAAGGGAAAAAAATAGTATTGACAAACTTTAAAGGTACACTACTGGACAATGAAATATCCAATTGAGCCTTTCTTGCCTTTCGAGCAGCAATCTTCGATTTTTTTGGACGACTCATCTGAAAAAGGAGCTTAAGAAAGTGGATAAACATAAAAACGGAGAACATAAAAAACGGAAAACATAAAAGCGACTGTTGCCGACAACGAAAAGTTGCACAATTATGAAATTTGCGTACGACTCTAGAAAAGGGTTTCTTTTAGAATGCAGAAATGTGAAGGTTACGGTAGCTTTTGAATGTTTTCTTTCAAAACTTAATAACTCCGCGCTGGGTTATCCGATTTTTCTCTTTTTTTTACTAAAATGTTCATCGCGACAAGCTTGACCCAAAACCGGCGGGGTTTTTTTTTGATTTGTTCCGATATATTCATTTTAGAGCCTTGGAAAGAAAACTTAACATAGAAAATTTGACAAAAATGCACTTTGCTCAAAATGAGCCAGACAAAATTTCAAATAACTACGATTTTTGAATTCTCCATAATTTTTTGCATCTAGTACGCATTTTTACAGAATTTTCTGTTAGAAAACACTTTTTTGCCTTATTTCGCGCCGATGTGCCCCCACCCCTCTAATAGCACCCCACCCCCACCTAACGTGTAATTACAAACAACGCTTTTAAAGCGGAAAATTTTCAGAAATCGTTTGTATTTTTAATTTTATTTCATAAATTTGTTGTTTTTAAATTTGGGGTGGCTACTTTGCGCCAAATTTTTTTACGCAGCTCGCCATAACTTCCTTCTAAGTGGGCCAATCTTTATGATTGTAGATCTCAACAAGTGCAACAAAGTAACACCAAAATCATAAAGTTTGGCCCACTTAGAAGCCACTTGAACTCGGAGGGGATTGATATCGGTTTGGCTGAATGGATACGGGATCGTCGAGCCGAGAAGAAACGAGTGACGCGCCGAATTATCAGGAATGAAGCGGCTAATCGATTCGAAAAAGCCGAAATTTCTTTCAAAAGAACCCATGGCTGGATGGAGTCGTTCTTGAGGCGCCACCAACTTTCTTTGAGGGCACCAACAACAACTTGTCAAAAGCTGCCGAGCGAATTTGAGAAGGCTATCGTCGAGCACATTCTGAGGCTGAACAAGACAATCAAAGAAGGCGACTACAAGCCTATTGTTGCTTGCGATGAGACGGCAGTTTGGCTGGATGCTTCGACGAGCAAGTGCATCGAAGCGGTTGGAGCCAAAGAAGTTGGTGTTCTCACCCGCGGCTACGACAAGATGAATATATCCGTGATGCTCACTGCTCGTTCCGATGGGAAAAAGTTACGCCCTTTTGTCGCGGTGCCTTGGAAAACGATGGACGAAAAAATCGAGACAAAGTTCCAATCAAAGTTATTGCTTTTTTGGAAAGAGAAGAAAAGCAAGTGATGAGATCACGGCGGAATACTTGTAACGCTCTTTCGGTGGACTTATCTTTAATTATTATCTTTAATCTATTGTACAGGCGATGAGAAATGCTCGGACAGAGACAGAAATCAAGGACCTCTTGGAGCCGCTCGCATCGACGGGATTTCAAGGACATCGAGGAATTGATGATCAAGAAAATGATGAATTCATTGATTCGGATTTTTCTATTGATTTCGCTTGTCAGTTGTTTTTGTTTCGTTTTGCTGTTAAATTTTCAAATGGCTAACCAATAAAAACTAAAGAAAAAGTTTGCTTTTGAACAAATTATTTGAATGTAAGCTGATTTGGTAACTCGAATAGTGGTGTAAAATAGTAACCCACCCTCTAATAGTGCCCTACCCTCTAATAGTACCCCACCCTAGAGGGGGAGGGAAAAAATAGTACCCCATGGGGTCCAATTACAGTATTTACGGTAACTCTTTTCCAATAAGAACTGCAACCAGAATTTGGAATCGACTCCCCAGAGTTTTGAGAGAGTCCAATAGTCTCGAAACCTTTAAATTATCTGTAGATGATCTTGATCTTGAAGCTCTAGTGGATCCTTGACGTTATCTGTGCTACCCACATTTTACATATATTATATCGTGTTTCTTTTTATCGGCCCTTTTCGTGTTATGTGTATGAATTCATGTGTTTTAATCTTAAATCTAGCACACTTTATCTCAGGTCCTGAATAAAGTATCTATATATACTGTGTGCAAAAAGTGAAACAGTGAATGTTTTTGGTTTTTTCTTTCATTTTGAAAATAAATACACATTAAAACTTTTGTATTTGCTGCATATTAAATCGCCTTTTCTCGCCAAATCCATCAGCCTTTTGGTGTAGAATTTTTATTCATTGACATTGGATACTTTTGATCTCTCTTTTGATTTGTCTTTTGATCTCTCTTTTGATCTCTTTGTTTTTCCTTTCACCTAAACAATCGTAAATCTATAATAATCGTAAATCTGCAATAAACAGCAAACCTACATTTGAATCTTTGCAAGAGAAAATCATGATACGGCCTGTAGACAGAAATTGTGGTGATCGTGAAAATCGTTCCGTAAAACGTTTGAATAAAATATGAGATTTCGACAATTGCTAGAAAAGATGCAATGAACCAGTTGTTGTCAAGATTCTTGTCAAGACGTGGGCCAGCTTTTTCAAATCAAACCATGAAATTAGGTTTAGCTTTTGTGAGAATAGCCCTGCGCCATGCTGTCGGAAACTTTCCACCGGAAAACTCCAAAAGCGCAATTCGAATTCGAAACTCGAATCGGATCTACTTATCAAAAAAAGGAAAATAGGTTTTGAATTGTTTTGAAATGTTTCCTCGATCCAATCCAAACAAAAATACCGTTTGTATCCGGGAATATCAGCGCCACTGTGCTCATCGAAATCGGAAAAGCGAAGAAAGCGATGGGAACGAAAAGCTAGAAGACAAGGCGTTTGTTGATTTTTCAAAAATTGATAATCAGATAGACCGTGTGCTTCGTTCGAATCGAACAAAAATCAAACCGAAACCAGCTTTCTCAGCCAAAAACCAGCCAAAAGATCAGCCAAAACGATCAGCCAAAAACCAGTTGCTGTCCAAATTTTTTTGTTTATGAGATAAACGAGAAAAATATTTTATTTATTATATTATTGTCTTAAAAATGAGATCATTTTTTCGACTGTTACTGGTTTTCATTTTTTCCCACGAAGCCACAATCATTCTAGTAACTACGTAGAGTCAGTCAAAAAAAAACAAATTGCTTTACCTGTAGCAAAGACTTTTTCAGAAATCTTTTCTGTTTTTGAATTGTTGAGGACGAAAGGACGATATTTGATTGTAGATCTGAGAAATAGAGGCCAGCGATGAGAAGAAGAGAGGTCATGCAGAGGATGATGATGATCATTGAGAGGATCACCGACGCGTTGAAGAGGAAAGTCGACGTAGGACTTGCAATAAGCGTGTGTCGGATGGGATCGGTTTGAACTTGCTTCTGATTTTCTTAGAAATCAATGTTTACACTTCAATGCCAATTACCATGATGTAGTATTGAAATAGTGGATTTGAGATGATGACGAATCCATTGCAAATCGTGATCAGCATGATGACTCTGAGTGGAGTGAGGTTTGAGAACTGATTTTAGTTGCATATTATTTGGGTATATTATTTTGGGCATTTCATTAGCTGAGCCTACTTGATTGCGTGCCTTTTTCGATCGTTCGTCGGCAAAATCCTCTCCAGCGAACCGTAAAAAAGACTGACAAAGGAGAAGCTCATCAACCAGCTGGTTACACAAAGAACCACCTGATTTTACTTGAATTTCTCTCTAATACTTTTATCAAATGAAAGCCTTTTGACTTAGGCTTGGTCTATGTGGCTCAACGCATCTTATACCGTAAATCGTGAATCGTAATTTGGTTCCAATATGGTTCCAATATGGTTCGAATACGGTTCCAATATGGTTCCAATATGGTTCGGATGCGGTTCCAATATGGTTCAAATATGGTTCGGATGCGGTTCCAATATGGTTCCAATTTGGTTCCAATATGGTTCGGATGCGGTTTCAATATGGTTCCAATATGGTTCCAATATGGTTCGGATGCGGTTCCAATATGGTTCCAATATGGTTCGGATGCGGTTCCAATATGGTTCCAATATGGTTCGAATACATTTTTTTTTTTTTTCTTTTTTTAATTGGGGGGGGCGGGCAATTTGGTTAAATGGGGTTGGAAGTTCATTTGGTTGAATACGCATATTAGAACGCCCCTTCCCCCCTCGGCTAAATTCAACTTTAAGGTCTGAGAACCAGTTTTCCATCACATTTGATGACTTTTACTTTTATTTTTAGATTTTATTGCATTTCTTTTAACTTTTTATGATTTTCTTTTCATTTACTATTCTTTTTCGATCTTTATACGCTTTACTAATGCCCAAGAGTTTCAGAGTTTCAAAAGGGAACTTTCTTTACCCGATCTCATATTACTCCGTGTGGCGAATAGCCACTAAAAAGCCTGGCAGCAAAAGCCTAAGTCTCGAGGATCATGAACACTCTCGTCGACCTCAAGCGGTAGACAACGATATTTTGAGGGCTGCAATCGAATCGGATCCATGTCCGCGTGAACTTGCTCAACAGTTTCTATGTTCAAATTCTACTATTGATGAGCATCTCCACGCCATTGGAAGGCAATCAGATGCGGGAAATGGCTTCCTCACGAGTTAAGCAGTGCAAACGCTCGTTTATATCCGAACAACCTAATAGTTGTTCAACTGTAACTGCTGTAACTGCATACGCAAAAGCATAAGTCTGACATAGCCAATCCAGTCTTGGGCGACCTACGAAATTCATAGGGTTCATAGGGTGTTTGCTATTTATCCCGCTTCCAATCCGACTCAGAAACTTGGCACTAGACTAGTTTTAAGAAATAAGAAAGTATTTGGTATAGTTTGAACCCAATCAATCAACCGGAAGTGGTTGATCAATTGGCAGCAATCGAGAACCCTAAAATTTCGTGCCATTTATTGCCGTTTTAGCCTCTTAGACATAAAGCTGCCAAAGTTGAATAAAAACTAACCGCTTGAAGTAAAGGATCGACATTGCAGCGACTCAGCAAACCGAGATATTCGACATACTGAGTGCCGTCGATCAAAACGGTTCTCGAAGACACCAGCAAGCCCCATCCCAGATCGGCAACGATACCACACGATTAAAACAAAAGGATAAAGATAATCTCCTCGAGTAGATTTGGTTTTAAATTAAATAGAAAAAGGTTTTAACGACTCGTAGTCAAAAAAAAGAGAAATTTTGATTGTCTGTAATCTGGAATCTATTGTTAAATATTGTTAAATACAAGCAAAAAAAAATTGAAAAAATTTCACAGTTTTTTCATCTTTTATGGGTCCGGAAAAAGGTTTTTCGAAACTTTCCAGCTAATCTAGACTGAATACCCATTCAAGACTAAATACCGTAATCCGTAATCCAGTTTTCCAAAAACCCACGTGTGCAAAGGCGATGTATCTTGCGTGAACTTTCATCTCTCTCGGAGCTTTGATCAGAATCACAAGCACCCAGAAGATGTTGTGGATCGAACAAACGGCTGAATTTGTCATTTTTCTATCAAAAATTGGCTACTTTACTTTCTAAAAGACACTTAACCAGTAATGAAGCTTTCACTCAATATGTTCCTTTTAGTAATGAAGCTTTCACAGTAATGAAGTAATGAAGTAATGAAGTAATGAAGTAATGAAGCTTTTATTCAATATGTTCCTTTTAGTTAAGCGACGAGAAGTCGATGACAAGAAAGTGCTAACTAGGGAAAGGCCAAGGTATAATTTTAAGACGAGCTTTATAGAATCGGCTATGCAGATTCTGAATATGCTTTTACTTTTTCCAATGGAGCTCTGTAACGCGAGATATCTGGCATCAAAGTTTACGTCGATTTTCGGAGTCCTTATAAGCTTTTTCTCTGTTCCTCAAATGCGGAGCTGGTGGCTCAGTGGATAGTGTGCTCGCCTCCAAAACGGTTCGAGTTTTTTTCGACCCGGGTTCGAGTTCTCTCTAGTTTCTTTCTCTAGTTTCTCTAGTTCTCGAGTTTCTTTGCTCCCGGTATTCTCTTTGTCTTTTTTGAGAAAATGAATGTTTATGGCGAGGATTGATCTATTTTGACTTTGATTAACGGAAGAATGTTTAGAAATGCTTTTTTCATAAATATGGAACATAAATATTTTGTTTCTAAATATTTTTTGTTATTGCTGGAATATTGTTCACAATTTCACGGCCAGTTAATGCAAAAATAGTGAATGCTAATGCAAATTCAATGCGCAAAATGGAATCGAATTCAATTCCACAAAATAGTAGAATTCAATTCAAATTTTAAACTCAAAAACCAACTCAGAAAGTTGATTTTTGGGGAGTGGGACAAATGCGACCTTTTTATTGCGCACCCGGACATTTCGGCACCTTTTGTTCCGCACCGTGCCCATTAGCGCACCTTTTTTCGCGTTTTAAAAAAGCTCTAAAAGCTAATATTAACGAATTTCTATTCCAAAAGTTGTTTTTCTAGGTAATTTTAGGGCGTAGAATCGAAATTTTGACATATCAGAGCTTGTGGAAGCAAACGGACGGAGTTATACAAAGAGATCGACAAGAGATACAAATCGACAATTTTCTGTAATTTGACCTAGCCGTTTTGTCTTTCAATTTCAATGCCTTTCAATTGGTTCCACAAGCTCTGTTATGTCAAAATTTGAATTCGACACCCTCAAATTACCTAGAAAAACAACTTTTGGAATAGAAATTGGTTAATATTAGCTTTTAGAGTTTTTAAACCGCGAAAAAATATGATTTTATGCTCTTTCAGGATGCACCATTTTTGTTCTGTAGCAAAATGTATTCAACTGGAGTGTTTGGATTATAGGGTGGATGAACTACCGTAGGCTTGGGAAAGGGTATAAAAGGAGAAAATTTAGCAAAAATTTTCATTCTGGTTCAATCGTTAGCAGAGTTTTTAGTTTAGTAGTTTTAGTTTTTAGTTTAGTAGAGTTTAGTTATATCATTAAATTATTTATGTTGTTTATTTTAATTTAGCATGAAGTTATTTCAAGTTTAGTCTAAGTTTTGAGCGAGATTACAAAAATTTTGTGTTTTCTTTTATAACAGTTTTCTTTCGCTGCTGTATTTCTTTATTTAGGTTCGATCATTGCAATGGGTGATGAGAAGGAGAAAACGGAACTGGAGAGATTGGAGGAACATCTGCTCGAGAAGTTGACTGCCAAGATGAAGACAAAGCCGAGTATCCCGACGTTGACCAAGAAACCGTTCGCGATCCAACTGGAATTCAACACGAACGTGCTCCAGCAGATTGAGGAGGGAACGGAGGAGAGTCTCACCAACGCCAAGAAGTTGATCAACGAACGTAACGCTCTCCTGATCGCTGCCGACTCTAATCCGAAAGCCTTCGAGATTGCGGAGACGGCTCAAAGGATGAAAATACTTTCGGAAGCCAGCGGAGATTCATCCCTAGGTAGCCTCTTGCTTGCAACGCAGCTAATGAAAGACGAACCACCGATGAAGCGGAAGTATGAGAGGCAGCCCTTTCACCAACGGGGCGGAGCCGCTGGCTATGCTCCGTCCCGCTTTCAACAAGGCCCTTCGAACGCCGATGTGCTCCGCGCGATCGACGAGCTCAGAGGTCAAAGCCGCTCCGCCGATAGATTTGGGTATGGCGCTGCGGGATTTCAAGGAGCGCCGAAACGTATTCAATGCTACAACTGTTTTCAATACGGTCACACACGTGTCAATTGTCGTCAAGGAGGTTCAGGACCAAGAAACTAGTGAGTTAATTCAGGAGCGTTTTTCTAAGGCTGTAGAGTATTGGGCATCTCTAGGAGCCTCCCCTTTTGGTGTAGCGTCATTAAGTCCGGGTATTTTATTCAGTTCTCTAGTCCATTAGTCCGTAAGCCTTGGGAAAATAACCGTCCAACAGCTTTTTGAACATAAGGAGTTTGTGAGTAAGGAGGTTCATTCCCTTCTGTCTCGCAGAGCTGTGTTAAAAGTAAAAAGGGACACTTTGAGTTGGGTATCACCTCTCATGGTGGTAGCCAATGATAGAAAGCTTAGGCTAATTTTGGATCTCTGTACCTTAACACGTTTTTGCCTGGTACAAAATTTCGGTTGGAGGATTTATCCTCCGTGATCGATGTTTTACCATTTCAAGGGTATATGTTTAAGTTTGATTTTAAAAACGGCTATCACCATGTTAAAATTCACCCAGAAAGTCAACCGTTTTTGGGATTTACATGGCTAGGAGAGTATTACATGTTTACAGTCTTACCATTTGGCCTCTCGCCGGCACCATGGGTATTTACAAAATTATTCCGTCCTCTAGTGGCTTCGTTGAGAAAGCAAGCAGTGAATATTTGTTTATATCTAGACGATGGTCTAGTCTTCGCTGAGAGTCGGCAAGAAATTTTACGAATGAAAGAGGCAGTGTTGACTGCATTGGAAAGGTGCGGAATCACCTTAGCACTTGACAAGTGCGAGTTGGAACCAGTCCAAGCGTTGGATTTTCTAGGGACCAGAGTGGATCTGGCAGATGGATCAGTATCCATATCGCAAAGGCGAATAGACAAGACTAAGGCGGAGGTAAAAAAGGTTACTAGAAGGCCATAACACTTTACTAAGTCGTAGACGTTTTCTCGGTCATGTGGTTTCTATGTATCTTGTTGTTCCAGACGCTGTGCGATCAACGAGGTCCACTTCGCAGATGGTGGCAATGCTAGAAGAATCCAGAGCAGGTGTTCACAAGAAGATTGCGGCGTCACCTCAAGAGATAGAAGAATGGGAAGCATGGGCTCGTCGCCTTAATCAACCAATGAAGCGATCACTTTACGCCAGAGAGTTCACCGGTGAGTGGAATTTATTTACCGATGCATCAGCGGTTGCACTGGGTGCCGTTTTTAATTCTCCCCTGGGACCCCTAAAAGCAGCGCGGAATTTATCACTTGAGGAACAGGCGGAATCAAGCACTAAGCGGGAGTTGCGCGGAATTCTTTTTGGCATAGAATCATTTAGAAAGCAATTTCCCATCGGGCAAAGCATAAAAGCTTTTTGCGATAACCAAGGCGCGGTTAGTATTGCCAATAAAGGTAGTATGAAAAAGGATTTGCAAGCACTAAGTCTAGAAATTTTACGCTTGGCAAACGAGAGTGTAGTTGAGCTCATCGCTTACTGGATCCCCAGAGGGTTAAATGAAGAAGCTGACGGCATGAGTAGAGAAATTGACCTAGATGATTGGGGTATAAGAAGAGAGGTGGCTAACATAGTGCAAAATAGATTTGGAGGGATAGACATAGATTTGTTTGCGAACGACTATAATGCCCAATGTGATGTATTTATTTCTAGATTCCCGAACGCTCAAGCAGTTGGTGAGAACGCATTTGCTTGCATCAGTCAATGGAACCCGGCCAATCGAGTTTGGTGCGTCCCGCCGCCAAGTCGCCTCTGCAAGGCTCTCAGGTTAGCAAAATTTATGAAGTCCAGGGGAATCTTAGGTATGCCTAAATGGACATCCCACCCAATATGGCCTCTGCTGATTGATTATAAAGGAGATTGGAAAGATTTTATAGAAGACTACCTGGAGTTCGGGGTGGGAGCAAAAATTTTAATTCCGTCCCGAACGGGCAATAGCACTTTTGATTCGGAATTCTTGAAATTTCCTTTCCTATTTCTCAAGTTTAATTTTATGTCCCAGCGGGCTTTATAATTCTGCTCATTCGATAAACCATCACCCTGAAATTTCGGAGTATAAAATACTATTTTGTGCTATGAGCGTAGAAATAGCGTAATGAAATGAAGTTTTCGAAGCGAAGCACAAAATATGATTTTATGCTCTTTCAGGATGCACCATTTTTGTTCTGTAGCAAAATGTATTCAACTGGAGTGTTTGGATTATAGGGTGGATGAACTACCGTAGGCTTGGGGAAAGGGTATAAAAGGAGAAAATTTAGCAAAAATTTTCATTCTGGTTCAATCGTTAGCAGAGTTTTTAGTTTAGTATAAGACCCACCCACCCAATCCCTTTGATCATGTCGTTAAATTATTTATATTGTTTATTTTAGAGGAGCTGTGTTTGGAGAAGTGGAAGCCCGTCCTGGATGTGATCGCTTCGTCAAAGATGCCCACTTACCTACTGGATCAAGTGTCGCTCGTTGCCTCCAACGAATTGGCCTCCTCAACGATGAAGATGTACGCAAAAGCCGAAATAGCACGACGGGGATTTGCCGAAGAGGTGAAGCTGGATCCACAAGCTGCCTCATCTTTGCTGATCTATCTTCTGCACAAATCGGGATCTGTGGGGCCAGCGAGTATCATCTTAAACATCGCCGCCTTCAAGTTTTTCAATGGAGAGCCGGACGTGAATCACGCGCGCCTCTTGTCGTCAATCACAAAAGCTTCGACTCGTTTATCTCCTCCGACCTCACATCACAAACCAATTGGATGGCACGAAATGGAGAAGATCATCCGTCATGGCCTCGACTCGGACAGCAATCAAGAACTGAAGTCGGTGGTGATGGCGTTGCTGATGTTTACCGCCCTTCTTCGCATATCAGAGGTAGCCGCCTTGCAATGGAAGGATATCTCAGAGGAGCCACAACAAATCTGGAAAGTGAAGGTGAAACGAGCCAAGAACGATCAAAAGGGCGAGGGACGTTTCACGTACATCTCATTCAACGGAAGTCAAAAAGCTCAGGCACTTTGGAATAGATGGATCAGTTTCAAGAGAGCGGCTGACGAGTTTATCTTCCCGGGACACAAAGGAATGCCAATCAGTGCAAAGTCAGCCGCCAAGGCAATCACCAATCTCTTCAAGAAGCTCGACCTTCGTGGGCTCACATCACACTCGCTTCGGGCTGGGGGTACAACACTGGAAGCAGCACGCGGAGTCGAATTGGAGGCCCTGCGAAGAAGAGGACGCTGGAAGTCGATGATGGGCATGGAGCCATATGTGAAGGATTCGCTGGGAGCGCAAGGAGGAACGACACGTCTTCCAAATCCGATTTAAGCCCACCCGAGGCAATTATTTGTATTGTATTGGATTTTTGATGGTTGTTATGTTTGTTTGTTTGTTTTATGTTGGTGTTTGTGTTTGTTTTGTTATATGACTCAGGTGTATGTCTTTATACTCTGCTCATTCGATAAACCATCACCCTGAAATTTCGGAGTATAAAATACTATTTTGTGCTATGAGCGTAGAAATAGCGTAATGAAATGAAGTTTTCGAAGCGAAGCACAAAAGGTGCGCTAATGGGCAAGGTTGCGGAAAAAAAAGGTGCGCAAATGTCCGGGTGCGCAAAAAAAAGGTAGCATTTGTCCCACTCCCGCTTTTTGGCATTTCACAAATTTTACAAAAGAAATTTGATTTTTAAAGTTTTTTAAAGATTTTTAAAGTTCAAGAAAGTTTTTCTATGACTCTATAAAGATTTAAATATAAAATTCTAGCTTATGAGTTTACTTTTACATTTTCTACTCTTTTCTACTCACTAGTTGTATAGAAAGCAATCGTGACGAGGCCCATTTCATCCGTAAACATTTCCATCAACAGAAAAGAGAGAATTTATGAAGAAAGAAGAGAGATATTTTTTACGAAATTTAACCTCAATGATTCTCATTTTCATTTTTGATAAGTTTTTGGGGATTTTCCCACCAAAATTTAGCTATTTCCGAAAAAATTTCCCCCTTTTCACTAAATGAGTAAGAAACTAAAGTCTTGTGGTGTTTAATGTAAAAATGATTTATCTATTCATTTAAATTATAATTTTGAAAAGCTTAAAGACAAAAATCATGTACTTGATCAAAAAGTTTTCATAAGTGGCAGCTTCGGAAGCTGGTATAAACCACACAGCAGCCGTGGATTGGTCATCATTTAACAGAGAAAGCTGCGTCAAAATTCTTCTCATCAATCGATCCGAAAAACTTGATGGCATGGGAAAGATCGTGGAAATCAATGAGAGTTTCTTCAACAAACGAAAATAGAAATGCAATACAATGTAAAAATAAAAGTAAAGGTCATCAAATGTGATGAAAAATGGAAATTTCGAAAATTGAAAGGATAATTGGTTCTTTTCCTTTAGACATCCGCCAAATTTGCATCCTTTCATGAAAATGAGTAATTTCATTTGCATTGTGATTTTTTGATAAGGCAATATGCAAATTTTGCTCGAGCATGGTTTTCGTGGGGAAAGAACTTGTGAACTTTCGTGGGGATCGCTCTGGAAACGAATGCTGTACCACTCGGTCACGGCTGCACGGAAACTGGTCCGCAAGAAGCCCGCTAAGACGCAAATGTCCACATTTTCAGAGTCTCAACAAAACTTTAGACACTTATAACTGCTCGCAGATTGTCATTTAGCAAAAATGGAATATATTAGGTTGGCAAAAAGAAATGCGCGTTTTCGTTAAAAGTTTATTTTATTATAAAAACAAGATAACAATACATTAATCCAAAAGGTATTCGCCATCTGCATCAATGACTTGTCGCCAACGTTCACGCAGAGAATGGATGCCCTTCTTGAAGAACTCGACCGGCTGCGACTCGAAGAAGTTGGACACCCAAATTTGGACCTCGTCACGGTTCTTGAACTTTTTCTCGGCCAAGGAGTGGTGCATTGATCGGAACAGATGGTAGTCGGAAGGCGCCAAGTCTGGGCTGTATGGCGGATGAGGCAGGACTTCCCAGCCCATTTCTTCAATTTTCTGCTGGGTGACTTTTGCGACAAGCGGCCGAGCGTTGTCGTGGAGGAATTTTGTCGACGCCGTATCCACACCTTGACGTCGCAGCGCCTGGTCCACGCGGTCCAATTGGCCTTGGTAGAGGTTCGCCGTAACTGTTTGACCCGAATCCAGAACCTCAAAGTACACCCGGCCTTTACTGTTCCACCAAACACAAAGCATCACCTTTTTCCGTGGATGTCCGGTTTTGGAGCTTCACCGGGGTCCAACCACTGCCGCTTTCTTGCTGTGTTGCCGTATTGGATCCACTTCTCATCCGACATAACAATGGAGTCGAAAAACCCACTGTTCTTGGCGCGGTGAGTGAGAATTCCGGCGATTGCGATGCGTGTCGCCTTGTTTGCGTCGGATAGCTTATGCGGTATCCATTTTCCGCATCTATTCGTCTTGCCCATGCCATGCAGATGGTTCTCAATGGTGACATGAGTGCAGTCGAACTGTTCTGCCAGGTCGCGAGTGATTTGGCGTGGATCCGACTCAATGGCTTCCTTCAATGCGTCGTTGTCGATGATTTGAGGTCGACTCCCGTGTTTTTGGTCTTCCAAGCTTTCGTCGCCGTCTCGGAAGCGCAGAAACCATCGTTTACACTGACTTTCGGATAGAGCATCTTCGTCAAACACTTGCGATAGAGCGCCATGAGCTTCAGCGGCCGATTTGCCTTGCTTAAATTCATACCACAAGCAGGCCCGCAAACGAAATTTTTGGTCCGACATTTTCTAAACACTCTTTCTTGCAAAAAAACAAAGTAAACATAGACAAATTATATATCAAACGATGCGCAAGAACACGCTCTTTCCAATAGAATAAACTATTTAAAAAAATCTTTTACTGTGAATAAAATACAAATCAACAAACACGACGCTCATTTCTTTTTTGCCAACCTAATAGATTCGGAATCAGCATCAAATTCTGCGTCGAATGGTATAGCATTTGGCCGACGCAGTCAGTTCACCGTCCCTTGTGAGATAGAAATGTGCGCTACAAACTACAAGTTCAGACTACAATCGCTTTCGCCTCATAACTTGCTTATTTAGTGGAGAATCCGATGATTTTGGTATTGGTAGATGCAGAATTTAATTTTCCGTCTACTTAATTTAATTATACTTCGACTCGCAGCCTCAGGATTTCTTCAGCAAAGGATCCGAGATTTGAAAGAAAAATGGAGAAAGACTATTGCCAACAACGGAGAATATCTTTTGGATTAAAGCGCATTGTTTTCTTTTTGTGGAGATAAATTTGTTTTTCATTAAAAGGGTATTTTCATCCCGGACAACCTAATATTTTTATTTTCGAAATGAAATGGCAAAAAAAGGAGAAAGCCCGCTCTCCCTACCCTTATCAAATTAGAGGTGTTGCCTAAAAAATTTCTTAATTCATAAAACTTTTAATCGTTTTTTGTTTTGCCCAAATACGTAAACAGTGTTTTTGACATTCTATTGCAAAAGGAAAACTAATTGGTCGTGGAATTCAGTGTTCGCTGGTTGGGGGACGGGGATTTGCTCGACAAACCGTTCACTTTCCATTTCCAAACCGATAGAACAACTCAAATCGACGCGAAAAGCCCAATTTTCCTTTCCCCTAAATCACCTTTTCGATACAATATACGCAAAAGATCAGTTGAAAGATGAAAGATGAATTAATTTTGTTTGCAGTTCCTGAAAGTTTCGCAAAAAGTGCTTTGAATGGCTCGGTGAAAGCACAACTCTTCGTATTTATCATTTACCTATTCAAGACTTTAGAAATCTTTTAGCAAATTTCATTGCAATAGAAAGTTTTGCGGAATGTTTTCTGAAATAGAGTAATTTTTTTCCGATGGCATGGATAAGGATGAGGAGAGAAGTGAAGTGAAAGCGGAAATCCGGTCGATCCATCTGAATATCGATTTCCCCTCAGTCACGGGTGCCCAAAACATGTTTTTCTGGGGTAATTTTATGGGAATTTATAAATGTTAATTTATGTATGTATAAATTACCATAAAATTACCCATAAAATTAAAAAAATGACTGAAGGGAAATCGATATTGAGATGAATCGACCGGATTTCCGCTTTCACTTTCACTGCAAACAAAATTAATTCATCTTTCATCTTTCAACTGATCTTTTGCGTATATTGTATCGAAAAGGTGATTTAGGGGAAAGGAAAATTGGGCTTTTCGCGTCGATTTGAGTTGTTCTATCGGTTTGGAAATGGAAAGTGAACGGTTTGTCGAGCAAATCCCCGTCCCCCAACCAGCGAACACTGAATTCCACGACCAATTAGTTTTCCTTTTGCAATAGAATGTCAAAAACAATGTTTACGTATTTGGGCAAAGCAAAAAACGATTAAAAGTTTTTTTAGTTTTTTAGAAGAAATTTTTTAGGCAACACCCCTAATTTGATAAGGGTAGGCAGAGCAGGCTTTCTCCTTTTTGTCATTTCATTTCGACAATAAAGATACCCAAATAAAATTGCTTTTCTAATCCTTGATTGGTGGAGATTTGTATTTTCGAAGATTCACTCAGATTCTTGGTCACCTCAACTATCCTTGTTTTGTAAAACATGGGGTCAGTGCTTTTGAGTTTGCAGATTCTGTTTAGAGTAAGGAAATGGAAATTTACTGACAAGGGAATCTCAATAGGGTGTGGTGGCCAAATGACATGAGCTACTAACCGACGTAGTATTTTGCGCACATTTCGAATCTGCTTTCCGTTCAGCACAGCACAGCAAATCAGCACTCTGTCAAAAGTTATAAGAGAGTTAAAAGTACATCGAGAACATTCAAATCATTCAAAGCTAAAAGAAGCAAAACAAAAGTCAAACGCCGGACTCGAACCCTAGTGTCCTTGCCTCGTATTCACTGCCACTCGGCCACATCTTCTCCTCCCTCGTAAATCAACTTATAAGCTCAAGGTCTGTTTTCTATGATTCTATACAAAACTTTGGAGCGCTTATAACTTTGACAGAGTGCTGCGTTGCAAAAACGGAAAGCAGATTCGGAATCAGCGCAAAATTCTACGTCGGTCCGAAGTCGAGCACACTATCCGCTAGGCCAGCCAATCCTTTCGAAAATCGATAAAGGGAAGGCTTATATCATCAAGTTCCGAAAAATTTTTGTGCTCCCAATTTTTAAACGTGTTTTTATACGGATTAAAGGGTCCATTGGGTTGATTTTTAAGTGGGTTTTGCTCAGAATTTTGCGTAGAATCCGATGCACTAGGTCTCGTAGCTTAACTCGATGCTAAGTTGAAACAGTCCCCTAAAGTCCCTAATCAGTCCCCTAAAGTCAAGCTCTTCACTTAACTTAGAAGCATTTTCCACACTTTTCAGTGACCGTCAGTTACTCGAAAATCAAGTATCGCAAAAACGATTGAGACCGCTGCTGTCCTTGATTCAAATCTCGCTCGCCAGTTTCCTCACTGTCAATCGAGGCTTTCTGTGCACATACGCGCCCGATGATACGACCGGACTGAAATGTTTTCTCGAAGCTGTGCATGAGGTAGTTCATAGACTTTTTGAAAGCTTCGTTCATAGGCCTTTTGAAATTTCACAACTTTGAAAAATCCAAGTATCGATCCTCGTTTTCATTATTGTCGACATTCAAATTTCAGTGGCTTCTCATCGTGCTCTACATTGGAACAGGATTGACAACGACAATACTGATTTGGAGAAATCGTGGAAGACCGACCCATCGAAGGAAAATCGGCTCAGCCTCCGAGCATCTGACAGCCACTTGTCTGCCATTTTTCACCTAACCAATAATCAGTTTTTTTAGTTCTTGCTTTATTCATCGTCGCCAGTGAGTTCATCAAACTTTTCGATGCCTCGGACAGGGACTCGTGCACACCGAACATGTAAAGATAACCATTGATTTCTGATTATTTAAAGTTTTAGCGAGAAAGTGAGGATCGTTTCACTGATATTGTTCACAATAACGAACATCGGATATGTTTGGTGGAATGATCGAGTACGGTGAATCTGCAATAAAAGTCAAAAGCTAGAGCAAAAGATCTCTGCAATTAATTAAAAATCAAATAATTTGTAGCAGTCTTTTCTCAGCCTGTGATAACTCATGTCAGGATTACCGGACATAATTTCCGCAAAAATTAAACAAAAATTGGCCTCTGCGGAGGACATATTTTCCGGGACGCCAATATAGGTTTGGAAAAAGCAGTAACACCAAACAGGAACACCAGACAGTAACACCTAACAGTAACACCTAACAGTAGCACCAAGCAGTAACACCAGACAGTAACATATAACAGTAACCCCAAACAGTAACACCAAACAGTAACACTAGACAGTAACATATAACAGTAACCCCAAACAGTAACACCAAACAGTAACACTAGACAGTAGCACCTAACAGTAGCACCAAACAGTAACGCCAAACAGTAACACAGTAACACCAAGCAGTAACACCAGACAGTAACACCAGACAGTAACACCAGACAGTAACACCAGACAGTAACACCAGACAGTAACACCAGACAGTAACACCAGACAGTAACACCAGACAGTAACACCAGACAGTAACACCAGACAGTAACACCAAACAGTAACACCAAACAAAATCCTGATCTAACAGTAAAAACAAAATAAGGATTCAAAAAGGGGAAATACATAAAAAATTGCGAAATGTAAATGTAAAAAAGAGAGATTTGTAAAGAGAGAAATAAAATAACATTAAAAACCTATTTACAGCCCATCAAATTGCATAAATCATTCAAAAACGCAAAGAAATTTCCAATACTAGGGTTTGTATTCTACTAAATGATCCAAATAATCGAATCGAATCATTTGGATCATTTATTAGAACACGTTGTAAATCAAAAAGAACGCTTTGAGCTATTTCTTGTCGCTTGAGCTTCTCAGATCGAATCACTCCACGTAGCATCACACCGTCTTTGATTCCAGATAGAATAGCTTTTGCTCTGTCGAACTCATCTCTCCAAAACAGAATCCATCAAGTTGAGGACCTGCATTTAGTGTATTGCTATTTACTTATTCACATGCGTGCTTTCCGTGTTGACTTGGAATGAACTGAACTTTCGTTGAAAAGTCTAAAGTAAATATGAAATTAATATCAAAGATGGTAAAATAATCAAATGATAAACAAAAAATATTGAATTAAAAAACAAAAAATTCTTGCGCGATTTTAATTGACGTGTTGCTAAATAGCGTCCCGGAAATTATGCCTTCTTCCTTGCGGAAAATATGTCCTCCTTCGCGGAAACTATGTCCAGTAACGCATGTTCAGATTCCCAGCAGCACAATCGGCCTCCTCCATCAGAGTGTCCATCTCCCACTCTCGATCTACATCGCTTTCCATGCCGCGTTTCGAGAAATCGTTCACATCACAAGGCATTTTGATCATCAGTGAGTTTGTTTTTGAAATTGAAAATACTCGATCGATTTTCCAGAGGCAATGACATCAACTTTCTCGCGAATTTGGTCATCTTTTTGTGAGTTTCAATGCCCAACCTCGATTCGATTCGAATCGATTTGATTCGTGATTCGATCCGATTCAATTCGTGATCCGATTCGACTCGTGATTCGATTCGATTCGATTCAATTCATGATTCGATTCCGAATTCGATTCGTGATTCGATCCGATTCAATTCATGGTACGATTCGACTCGTGATTCTATCCGATTCAATTCGTGATTCGGTTCGATTCGTGATTCGATTCGATTCAATTCGTGATTCGATCCGATTCAATTCGTGATTCGATTCAGTTACGCTCTCAACTTCGAATTTCACGTTCTACTCGCCAACTATGCCTATTTGATTTTGAAAGCGAAAACCGGTTGGGGCTTTTTGAATTTTCAGAGACATGAACAGAGGTTTTCAGAGGAGAACGAGGTTGCGCAAAACGATGACCACGAAGCACCACAAAGCTTAATAAAGAGTGTCTGCATGCTGGTTTTGGGATGCATTGGTGAAATTGTCGAGGAAAATCCTCAAAAGCTACAAAACTTTGTTTAGATGCTGCTGTTCTCATTTCATTTATCATGTTGTACTTGCTGAAAAAGAACGAGTTTCTGTATTACTGGACGGTGAGTTAAAAAAAGAAATTGAACATAAAAGTCATTTAAAGTCGATAGTACGTTCACGTCAATTGTTGAAATTATTCAAATGATAAATTAACTTCAATTTTCCAGAGTGACAAAGCCGGGGCGATCCTTGTGTTGATTCTGATGAGCACTTTCGTGTGCTCATTCCATCTCTGGCGATCAAGTGACTATCTTGGAAGCAGAGACTCAGATTATCTGGTAAAAAAGAAATAAACTTTGAAATTTCAAAAGAATTTCAGTTTCCTGAAGCGCCTAGACAAAGGGAAATACAATTGGTTTGGCAAAAAAAGTGTTTCCTTTCAATGAAAAGCTTTAGAATGTAAATGAAATCGTTGATGCAATCGACATCGAACCTCTCAAGTAAAACGTTTTTTTCTTTTATTTTACCAGTGATTTTTTTCAGGCCAATAATCAAAAGGAGAAATCAAGTCGAATTCTGTTTTGGTATAGTTTTACCATTTTGTTTTTGTTTCAGGCTGAAGAACACGAGAATAAAGTGATCACTTTTGCAGCGATTTGCATGGCTATCTACAATTTTTGTAAGTGAAATCAATTTTAAAAATTTGCCCTTAAGCCCTTAAGCAACATTTTTTGTTTTTTTTACATTCTATTCAAAAATTCATATTTGAATTCTATGCAAAGAAAATGGGGAAGTCTCGATTATTGACGGTCATAAAATTCCTCTTTTTTTAAATACTATTAGGTTGTCCAATAAGTAATGCGTGTTTTGACACGATTTTCAAAATATCACAAAATTAACAAAAGAGAACTTTATTAATCGATATATTCTCCACAACAATCAACAACATTTCTCCATCGTCCGAGCAAAGAGTGAAGTCCGTCATAATAGAATGAAGCTGGTTTCGATGAGTAACATCGAAATAAGTAACACGCATTACTTATTGGACAACCTAATACCTTAGGCTGTTTGATTATTTATCTATTGGGTTGGTGAATTGAAAACTGCTGGACTTTGAACTAAAATTTATTCAACATAAAACCATAAATTGATTCCAAATAATTTCCATTATTATTGACGACTTCTGCCTATTTTACAGACAATTTGCGGGTTCCTCTTTCGTAGTAGGATTTTGGTTTGTGTGTGAGACAAGTGTGAGACTCAAAAATGGAGGACTGGAGATGTCCCAGTTTGAGCACTTTCTTCAAAAGAAACCCATTTTGGTGTCAATAGAAAAGTTGTAGAGAATCAAAAATTAGGCTTATAGTCAAATTTCCAAAAAGATAAACTTAGTAGTTTCGCTTAAAATGCAAGCTTTGTGAAAATTCGTAAATTTGGCATTTCTTGAAAACCAGTTTTTGAATCGTTCTGAAAATTTGGATATAAGCTTGATTTTTGATTCTCTACAACTTTTCCATTGACACCAAAATGGGTTTCTTTTGAAGAAAGTGCTCAAATTGTCACATATGACAATAGCCCGCAGTTTTCAATTCACCAACCCAATAGTATTGAACTCTCTACTGGTATTGCAGGCTTAGAAGGGCAAAAATAGTGTTGAAAAAGTTTAAAGGTACTTAAAATAGCATTCAAATTTTTGTTCTTTGTAGTCGTTGAGATTGGATCGGTTTTATCGGAGCTTTTCGCGGATCTTCTTGATATTCTTCTTTGTTGTCACGGTAGCTTTTCGGCCCCAGTCCGATCGATCAGAAGTTGTTTCTAGCATCAGGTCATTTGATCGATCTTTGCGCTTCCTTTTGGCATCGATTGTGAGAAATTGGGCTTTCGCAAACTTGTAGACTTTCATGTTCAAATGTTTTTTCACGATTCGACTCATTGACCCTTTGGAAATCTTCAATTACTTGGTCATTTTTTGTGTGATTGCATCGGGTTGTATCGAAGCTTTTTGATATTCTTCTTTGTTGCCACGATAGCTTTCGGCCCCAGCCCGATCGATCAGAAGTTGTTCCAAGATCATTATATCGACGAATTGCCTCCGAAACGACCGATTTTGCCACCATCAGTCTAGCCAAGATTCTTGAGCTTCAATTCTCTATACAACACTTGACACTTTTGAATTCAATTAGGCCTTTGAGAACTACATTTTCAAAGGCATTGCACGCATAATTGTTTGTGGCCTTGTATTGAAATATTCAGGCGGTTTTCTCTATTCTCTGCAAGTGCTCGTCGAATACGACAATGTGAAAGAGAAAGAAAAGCACACCTATTTGTCGATCGTCAACTCCTTGATTGTCACCATTTGCAGTAACATCGAGATCTCGATGCAGACCATCTACCTCACAAAGTGTCATCACTACGAAAGACACAAAATAGTATGTCCTATACAAAGTTGTTAGTTCAATTAGGTATTAGTTCAATTAGTTATTAGTTCAATTAGCTATTAGTTCAATTAGCTATTAGTTCAATCTCTGTTGCATGCTTTGTGCTATTTTCTTCTCAAAAGTGGTCTTCTTCTTTAGTGGCTTCTCATTCTTTTCTTCTTCAATGGAATTCAAGTGACAATCAATTTGATGGAAATGTTCGAAGCCGGCATTCACGATGCACCGATCACGAGTGTCGCCAACAAGAATTTCATCATCTTCACAAGAGCTCTGAGCAGTTTCGCCGTCTTCTACAGGTTGGATCCTAGTTTTTGTTTTCAACTCAAAACTGTTTGTTTTTGCTTTATTTCTAGGTTGGCTTCATTTTTCCGTTTTGGGCACATTCTCGAGCACGATCTCGAGCACGATCTCGAAGGGGAACACGAAGAACAGAGAAGCCTCGTTGTGCATGGCGAATGATTTGAATCTTTTCGATCTCGATTTTTTATTGTTTTAAAATCTTACGAAACAAAAGAGCTTAAAAATCAAAGAGATTAGAGAGACAATTTTCTACGCATTAAATCAAAAAGACGAACAAAGCGCTCAAGGAGATCATTATCAAAAAGCGACTTTCCATTCCTCAATCAATAGAGAAAGTTTTGTGTGTTGAGAATTGCTCATCCGATGAGCAAAAAATAAAGCTCATCCGATCATCGATCCATTCGCAAATTTTAGCGGTTCCCATCGCATGCGAACTCATTACTAACTGTTAAAAATCGAATGCTCTTCGGGCCGGATGAACCTAGCACGCAATTTCACTCTTTTTGCGTATTTCTGCACTTAAGCGTCCTCATAGCCCATTCTGATTCGATCTTCGAGTAATTATTCTGAAACAGCCATGATTTTTTAACTGAACTGAATCAGCAACCTCTTGGTATGCAAGGAAAGATGTTTCTCCATTTTCTGCAAGGAATTCGTCAAGTTTCATTTTTTTTTTATTTCATAAAACCGTCTCGCAGTGTCGAGTAAATTTAAGTTCAAAGTATTTTCGGGCAAAAAATAAAGCTATACAGAATGGCCGACGAAATTTGGCGCGAGGTTTTTGTCTCGTAGATGATGGCAAATTTAGCAAAACTTATTGAAATCATATCCAAAAATGTAGGAAATTTTCTGTAGTATCTGAAAGTTCTAATTATTTTACAAGAAGTTCCCTAGTTTTTGAGCTATGCCCTTTTCCGTATTCCCTAAAAAAGGTCTTTGCATCGCTGCTCGTTTTTTCCTTGATCCTTGAGAGCCTGGTCTACTCGTTCCAGCTGTTGCACATATAGATCTGAGGTGAATGTTGGAAGAGAAGGTAGAACCTCAAAGTGTATAAGACCACGGGAATTCCATCAAACAGATAACATAGCCTTTCTTCCATCAGGAATCAGGAGATCAGGTTGTGGCGTCGTTTTTGGCTGTTCTCCTGGACTTAACCACTGCTGTTTTCGCGATGGGTTATCGTAGTAAATCCACTTTTCTAATCCAATTTCTAATAAAGTTCTAATTATTTTGCAAGAAGTCGCCTAGTTTTTCTACATCGTTGCAAGTTCCCTAGTCGACAAGGTTGGGTCATCTTTTTTGGCCTTTTTTTAGATGGCACGGAAAAGGGCATAGCTCAAAAACTAGGCACTCTGCAAAAAAAAACTTTATAGAAATTGATTAGAAAAGTGGATTTACTACGATACCCATCGCGAAAACAGCAGTGGTTAAGTCCAGGAGAACAGCCAAAACGACGCCACAACCTGATCTCCGATTCCTGATGGAAGAAAGGCTATGTTATCTGTTTGATGGTTCCCGTGGCTTACACGAGGTTCCCTTCTCTTCCAACATTCACCTCAGTCTATATGTGCAACAGCGGAACGAGTAGACCAGGCCAGGATCAAGGAAAAACGAGCAGCGATGCAAAGACCTTTGGGAATACGGAAAGGGCATAGCTCAAAACTAGGGAACTTCTTGTAAAATAATTAGAACTTTCAGATACTACAGAAAATTTCCTACATTTTTGGATATGATTTCAATAAGTTTTGCTAAATTTGCCATCATCTACGAGACAAAAACCTCGCGCCAAATTTCGTCGGCCATTCTGTAGATGTTAGTTTGTGGACCTACTTTTGTAAGACGATTAAAATTGCGCTCGCATTTGTGAAGTGTGCCATTTGCAAAGAAGTTTCTCCGTTTTAAACGTAGCGATTCATTTTGTAAACCCCTTTCACAAAGTTGTGTCATTATCACTCATAAAGAATACAAAGAAAACAGAAAATATGCAAAAAGAATGAAATGAAATGAAGAACAAGAATAAAAGAATGAAATTGTGCCCATTCTTTTATACCTGCAAATTAGGAGGTAGTTTTATCAAGTTTGAAAGCGCCAACCCAGGAAAATTCGTTACATTGATTTTTTTCGTTTAACAAATCACTGTATCAATTGTAACTTTGATTTGGGTTTCTTCGACTTTTGACTTAACTCCTTAACTAAGTAGAAGAACTACTTAGAAGAAACATACTGCTCGAAAGAAGGATACGTACTGTTCGATTCTTGACCTTCTTGACCTTTGGAAATATTGAATTTGATGGAGATAATGATTCGGATAACGATTCTGCTATTGATTTCTTGACTAGTTCATGTTTTACTGTTTTTGAAAATTTGTTAGATTGGTCTTTTCGTTTAACAAATCACTGTTTTAATTGTAACTTTGATTTGGGTTTTTTCGACGTTTTGTCTTAACTCCGAAATTGGTCGTAACTCGGAAATTTGTTGTCCCGAGTTTTCTCTTTTCGTATCAAATCAACAATTGCGAAATTACGAACTCGCTCATTTACTGTACACAATTTACCAGGTGTTCTTTTTCGCAAATACCGAGAATCTTTTTTGCTTTGTTACGATTTGTTTTTGTACAAGATTTCAGTAAAATCAGGATATCTCATTAGTCCTTCTATTCACAATCATATTATTTATTTTTAAAGTTACTCCTCAAAATAATCATCACCTATCGTTGTTGCATTGTTGCAATTAATGTAATGCATCCTCAAATCTCTTTCATTTCCCTTCATTTCATCTCTGATTCGTCATTGAGCAAAATAAGAGAAAATAAGAGCAAAATAGAAAGAGTTCAGTTGAGTTCACTTCATCAAGAAGAAGGAAAAAAAGAAGGAAAAAGAATGAAAAAGAATGGGTGAAAGCCTCGTTCTATTAGAATTCACTGGACGTTCGTTTGGAGTGAAAGCGGGAGAAGGAAAGAGTAGGAAAGAGAAGAGAAGGGGTTGGGGCCGACGGGAGGAAAAAAGGTCCAATTCAAGTTCAGCCTACTCCCCTGCTGAGAAACTAGAAAAAAAATGTTTGGAGAAAAGAATTTCCGTTAATTTCTATTTCTACAAAGCTTGGCTACAAAGCTGGTGCCTTTCACAGTGTAAATATAGCTAGCTACCAGGCTTGTCAAGCTTTGAACTACCCTAGAGCTTCTTCAGTCCTGCTTATTGTTCTCATAGCCTTTGAAGCTTACTGTTGTAGTGATTAGGAATTCAAAAGAAAAGTTCATTGTTCCCAGATGACCACGACAATTCTTGATAGGCTTTTTGTAGATGGCATTTGGCAATATAGGCATTTGCTTTTTCAGTTCTACGTTTTAACAAACGTGAAGTTTGAAATCAAAAACTCATTCGAATCAGGCCATGTTCGCAGAAGCCGATTACAAATTGTACACGACTAGCGAAAAAAATGTCAATAATTAGCGGCTAAAATGCCGTTAACGAATGATTCGTTAATGGCTGAATTTCGTAAACGGCTACGACATCTATACTTGGTAGATGTCGTAGCCGCTATTGATAGATTACAACGATATCTTAGTATTTGTCACATACGAAACCCAGATTCAATTCATTTTTTTGGAATTCTTTTTGCAAACCTCTAAATTTCTATAAACTGTTTAAAGTTTCAAGCCATAGTCAAGCTAAGAAAAGTCATAGATTACAACGATATCTCAGTTCTATTTTTACTATTCAATCCCTAATCTATGAACGACTTTTCTTCGAGAACCATCCTTGCCGTTGTGGCCGTCGTAGTCGACCGGATAGGAATCTTGTCTCCTATCCGGTCGGCTCTTATCCGGTCCTAGTCGGGGGTTTGATTCGATCAAAGGTTTGATCCCGGTGGCCAGAAAAATTGGTTCTTTTTCCCATCATTATGGGTTTTTTTCTTAACGACATTTGGGTAATAGGGGTAGGGGCTAAAAACTAAAAGATGAAAGATCCTCCGTTGTGTTGTGACCCCCGACTAGGAGACAAGATTCCTATCCGGTTGGCTACGACGGCTACAACGGCAAGGATGGTTCTCGAAGAAAAGTCGTGTAATTTCCTCCGTTGTGTTGTAATTCATTATTCGTGTCGAATAAATCTACTACTTGCAAATCTCCATTTATTTCAACTCATTTACTTGTATTTCAACTCTTTTCAATACCTTCTTTCACCAATATTTCTCACTAAAACTCTTTTCCCAGCCGATAACGTGTATACTTTATTTTTATAGCTAGCCGCATCGACTCTTTTTTTTTCCTCGTCAGGGCATCGCGAAATTCTCTTTTTCTTTTTCCTCTCACCCTTGAATGTTTCTCTGATTCAGCGAGAACGCCCAAATTTTTTTCGATTCTCAAATTCTCCAAAAATTCTTTGATATTTTTGAAGGCATCGAGTCGCATTGGAACGGCGTGGAAATAGTTTGAAAAGCGGAGAGAAAAAATGGGGATTGAAAAAGAAAAAGAGATGGCTGCCAGTTGAAGAAGAGAGTCGCTCACGGGCCGGCCCAAGTGTTCCCCTTTCTCGTTTTTCTATATCTATCTTTCATCTTTTAGTTTTTCTTTTCTCCATCCTTTCTCAATCATTCTTCTCATCTAATGTTCTTTTCAGCATCGGCTTTCTCTGCCATCTCTCGTTTTTAACAATCCCAATTTCTGAGTTCTGTTGAAATTTCTCGATTCTCTTTGAATGTGCCCAAACTTTCGGCTTTTCTAGTAGACTAAAAAGTTCGAATTATCTCTGTTTCTAAATCCTCTGTTCTTTGTTTTCCTTCTCTACCCTTTCTTTCACCAATCTCTGATCTTTCTCCCATTTTCTCTATTCTGCAACTTTCCTTCAGTTTCCATTTTTCTCTTCTAATCTTCTCGACCTTGCTGCCAGCCCAGGCCACGCTCAGCCGACTTCCAAGAGTGTTCCCCTTCACCCATTCGCATTTCCTTTTCCCTTTCTTTTTCCTTTCTTTTCCCTTGATCTCTCTACTTTTCTTTTCCCTTTCTTTTCCATTCCAAGCACTAACACCCAGCTAATACCCATGAATAAGCCAAGGCCCAGTCGTTTTTATGTCTCTTTCTTTCTTCCTTTCTTTCTTTCTTTCTTTCTGTCTTTCTTTTTCTCTTTCCTTCTTCCTTCCTTTCTTTCTTTCTTTTTCTCTTTTGAATCTATGAGAGCCCGTTTCCACGTTGGAACGGCCCAAAGAGTTGAAGAAAACGCTTTCACTTTTTCTTGTATTTATTGTGATTTCTTTTTTTTCTTTTTCTTCTTTTTCAATGACGCAAGAGCAATTTTATTTTTAAGTTTCATAAAAGCCGAAATTTAATGACGAATTTAAAGAAGAAAGTTTGTTTTTTGAGCTTTATGTAAAAGTGAGTTGATCATTGATTGAGAGAAAGAGGGTCGAGCTGCTTCCGAGGTCTTATTTCAACCTTTCATGAGCCAGAAATTGCTACTAATAGCATTTAATAACTACAAATACTAGGTAACCATCTATTTTTTATATGTTGACGGAATTTAGCAACAAAAATCGCCTATTACTCACCCCAATTTCTCAGGTGATAAATAAGTGTTCTCAGAGGTGAAATTTTGATCTTTACTTCAAAAACTTGTTGTCGAAATGACGCTGTTCATCCATTACCTTTGAGCAGCCAAAGTAGCTTTGAGTACCCGTTTAACTGTGGGTTTTTCTGGCTGCTTCCTTTGTCGCCTTGGCGCAGTGGAGGATGCGCTTCTCTACCACCAAGACGGACCGGGTTCGACCCCCTAGTGCCCCTCGATTTTGAATTTCTATTTTCTATGGCACAACTACAATATATTCTAAGGTTTCCTAAAGAAGTTTTAGCTTTATTGGTCAAAAAGTGGCCGAGAAAAAGGCCGTACAGACGGACGGACAGACACTGCTCTTTTATATAGTAGAGTTTTCTTTTTTTTAGTCTATATTTAAATATTCAAAGAAAAAAGAAATGACAAATCATGTTTTTAAAAGAAAAAAGCCTAGACGAAAGAAATGTTTTCAAATTTTAAAAAAAAGATTTGAAAAAAGCTAAATTTTTCGAAATTGCTAAATTGCTATATTTTTTTAGCAGTTCCACCACATTAGCTCTTCTCTATAACCCTTGATTTTTCTCAAATGAAAGAAACAAGTAAACATTTGATTTACTTTTGGAAAAGAAAACCTTTGGGAAGACTTGGCAGTTGGAACTAGATCAGAAGGAACTTGTGCGCCGCCGGGACTCGAACCCCCAACCTTTCGCTCACCGGGCTGCTGTGCTAATCATTACACCACAACGCATTTGGCTCCTTTTGCTCCAGAGGGAGTTAAGTTGAGTTAACAAAAGTTGAAGTTCCATAAAATTAACATTTTTCGCAACCTAGCCTTACTCCAGAGGGAGTTAACTCAAATTTATTGCCGCAGTTTGATTGTCGTGATGGCCGACTGGCTAAGAGCCCCGTTTCCTAGTCGGGAGGTTAGTCAAGAGGTCAAGGGTTCGATCCTGCCAACTAGATTTTGGGTGTACAGTCGCGTGGGATGTTTTGGTAAATTTGGCGAAAATTTAAATTCCCATTCCTCCAGAGTTAAATTAGCTTTTATTAAAGAAAGTGGATCCTTTCAAAATTTCATAGCACTTTTTCGTCCCTGTGTTGTCATGAGGTGAATTTTTATCTTTCGTCTGCTTTCGGTGAATGAAAATCGACCCTTTTTTTTCATATCGAACATGGGGAAATGTTTTCAATCGGCTTTTTTTTCCCTTTCTTTATCTCTATTTCGCCTCTTCTCCATTTCTTTTCTCTTCTCTACACAAATTTCTTCATATTCTGTGCCCCGTTCTCGATAATATCGAACATCCATCAAATTCAATAGTTTTTTAGCTTGTTTCTACTGAATTGTCATCGACTTTTCAGGATTTTGAACTTTTATTACTTTTTTCTGAGCTTTTTTTTACAATTTCATAATGTTTAACTCGATGGCTTTATCGTTGATCTTTTTGTTTCAAAAAATTCCCTTATATCATCAACTATATAAAGAAAAAGAGACGTCCATCCGTGCGTCCGTCCATCGGTCTGTGCGCAGCCATTGGCAAACAGGAGCGCGGCTTAGATTTTGTGAAAAAACGCCAACGTTTGTAAGCGTTTTTCGCTGCTTTTTTTTCTCCACAAATAGATCAACAATTTTCTTTTCTGCAAAATCACGCTTTTCTTCTTGAAAATCTCCCATCTTTGATTCATTCTAATCCCACGGAAAATCGCTTTTTTTTTGCATTGGTTCATCGCTCAACATATCAGAGTTTCAAAATTCCCTTTCTCAAATAACAAAAGCTGAGTAACTGTAGTTGGGGAAATGGAAAATACTAATCTTTTAAGCAAAAACACTTTTTCTATTCTACATTACACATTTTCTGCACTCGAAATTGACCTAGATTATCCGTTGGCTTCTTTGGATATGGTTCCAATATGGTTCCAAAAATATGGTTCTTTAGCTTCTTTATCTATAAAACTCTTTAGAAATTTTCCTCTTCCTGCAAAGCGATCATTGACTATAAGCTCTTCGAGTGTTTCGAGTGTTTCTTTTTTCAAAATATTGGGTTGGTGAATTGAAAACTGCGGGACTTTGAACTAAAATTTATTCAACATAAAACCATGAATTCATTCGAAATAATTTCCATTATTATTGACGACTTCTTCCCTTTTTACAGGCAATTTGCGGATTCCTCTTTCGTAGTAGGATTTTGGTTTGTATGTGAGACAAGTGTGAGACTCAAAAATGGAGGACCGGAGATGTCCCAGTGTCCCAGTTCGAGCATTTTCTTCAAAAGAAACCCATTTTGGTGTCAATAGAAAAGTTGTAGAGAATCAAAAATTAGGCTTATAGCCAAATTTCCGAAAAGATACACTTAGTAGTTTCGCTTAAAATGCAAGCTTTTTGAAAATTTGTAAATTTGGCATTTCTTGAAAATCAGCTTTTGAATCGTTCTGAAAATTTGGATATAAGCCTAATTTTTGATTCTCTACAACTTTTCCATTGAAACCAAAATGGGTTTCTTTTGAAGAAAGTGCTCAAACTATCACATATGACAATAGCCCGCAGTTTTCAATTCACCAACCCAATAGATCCTTTCCATTCAACATTACACATTTTCTGCACTCGAAATTGACCTAGATTATCCGTTGGTTTAACTTATTTTTCTATAAAAATCTTGAAAAATTTTCCTCTTCCTGCAAAGCGATCATTGACTATAAGCTCTTTTTGATTGCTTTTTTCCAAACTAAAAATGATGAGTAATTTTGTTAATTTGATAAGTGCTTAGTGCTTAGATTAGTGACACGCATTTCCCAAGAATGGTTGAGGCAAAAAAAGTGAGATTTACAAGGAGTACGTCAGATTTAAACGAAATCAGTTTAGTCATTGAACGTTTTTTCCCATTAGTTTACCAGTTTACTCTATTTTCAATCACTTTTTGTTTAATTTAATATTCTTATTGAAAATCTTAATCTTAAATTTAAACTTTAACTTTAACTTTAACTTAAACCTTTCCTTTAAAGCTTTTCCTTTCCTGAGAGCTTTTAAAAGCTCAGAAAGCTCAGAAAGGTTTAACATTTCCAAAACTTTTCGTATAGTCGTTCTTCTTGTTACCATCAAATTTTCGTTCTTCTTGTTACCATCAAACTTTTTTTTGGGGGAGAAAATGGCCGACTTTAGAAGAGGATAATTACAGAATAGTGTCACGCTCTACAAAAGTATCATTACAAAAGTATTTTATTCAAAAACTCAAAGAGTTCACCGTGTTTTTCGTTTAGATATTTTCATTTTTCATTTTCGCTCTACAAAAGTATCATTTTCTTCAAAAACTCAAAGAGTTCAGAGCCTTTTTCATTTAGATCTTTCAAATCTATAGACATTTTTCACTAGACTGTGTAAAAATTTACAACTTTATTAATTTCAGATGACTTTAAACGGAAACTGCTACTTGTAAAATGAAATTTACCAAAAAAAATCAGCCGATTTTTGTTAGCCAAAATCGCATTTGCAATAAAGAAGCTTAAAAAGCACTACTTTTATAGTAATTATATAGAATTAACTCTAAATTTTATAGTATTAACTCTAAAATTTATACTATTTTTTAGTATTAACTCGTATTAATGCAGAAAAAAAAACGAAAAACCACGTTTTTAAAGAGCCCAAACTCGAATTTAACTCTTTTTCAGCATAGCTTTTTGTACGGCTCGGCTAGAGTTGTCAAAGTCATTAAAAAAATGTTAAAATTCTTCTATTCTATGCAAAATTATGCATAAATTTTATGATTAATTGTTGTTTTTCAGTTTAATTTAATGGATTTTCTTAAAAAGTGAAAAAAATGCATTAAACGCAATGCTAGGATATGCTAAAAATGCTAAAAATTGTACAAAAAGCTTATTTCTAAGTCTTTAAACCATGAGAGGAAAGAAAAATGGAGTGTAACAATGGGAAGAAGGTAAATAAAAGAAAAGAAGCTCAGCTCTGAGAAGCTCAGCTCTGAGAAGCTCAGCTCTGAGAAGCTCAGCTCTGAGAAGCTCAGCTCTGAGAAGAGCTGAGCTTCTTTTCTTTTATTTACCTTCTTCTCATTGTTACACTCCATTTTTCTTTCCTCTCATGGTTTAAAGACTTAGAAATAAACTGTTTCTTAAAGTTAACTATTTGATTTTAAACATTAAAAGCGTAATGGCTGGAGTTTTGATGAAAATTAGACTAGAAATCAGCAAAAGCCGATCAAAACCTCCACATCTTTATCAGAAACACATTTTCCTTGATGAACCCCTTGCGCCTTGTTTCCCGCTTTTCTCAATATAATATCTGTTGTCATTTCCTTCTCCATCACCACCAATTTCATCTCGAATTCCCCTCGTTCTCCCCAAAAATGGATCTCGGGGCGTTCCACCGCTTTTCCCTTTTTTACCCCTAAAAATTGTCGGCAAAAGTCGAAGCGGCAATTATCCGTTTCGCGAAGGGAAAGAAAGCGAAAGAAAGAGAAAGAAAGCGCAAAAAAAACGGCACTAACTTTCCAGCTTATTACAGTACTTTTAGTCATTTTAGTCAACATTTTTCTCTTTTCTCGTCGCTACGCCGGTAATGATTAACAATCGGGGAAAATCTTGAGCTTTTTTTTTGATGAAAAACATTTTCGAACGGGGCCAATCTTTTTTTTCTTTTTCAGCTTTTCGCCTACAAGCTTTCGCTAATTACGACAAAAATCTGATTTATTTCCTTCGTTTTTGCTTCGTTTTTTGACTTGAGCGAACGGTTTTCAGCTGTATAGTCTTACTTTTTATTGAGATTTTTTTGGAAAATCTTTATTTTATGAAAAATTGGCACTGAAAATGGTTAAAACAGTTTTTTTTGGTCTAAAAATGGCCAAAACAGCCAAAACATCCAAAACGGCTTTTATTTTCAGTTTCAATCACCAAATCTTTCTTCCAAATCTGATCCTTAAAGATTTTTGTTTATCTCTTGTAAATCTTGTTTATCTTTTTGATAGTTTTGCTTTTCTTATGGTGAAATTTTAGATTCTTAAGTAGTTTAGGGGATTTTCGAAATGAGTCGTTTAGCTCTAAAAGCTTATAATATACTATAGAGAGAAGATTTTTGTTTACTTTTGAGATATTTTAATTTTGCTTATTTCAACAATGTTTCCTTGTCGGTATACACTTTCTTTTTGTCTTAAACGATTTCATTTTTTGTTCTAATCTGTTTATGAAAACTTTACGAAAACTGTAACCTTTAATCCACAAAAACTCTTCCAAAAGCCATCACAAATAATTGGTGTTCTTTTAGAAGAAAATTTCATGAAAAAAAGCTTTCAATTCGACCTTTTAACTAGTGAAGAGAAATGGGGAAAAGAGAGGAAGAGGAAGAGAAAAGAGAGGAAGAGGAAGAGAGGAAGAGAAAAGAGAGGAAGAGAAGAAAGAGAGAAGTCACTTCATCTGATGGCAGATTTCATAGAAAGAAAAAGAGATTGGAAAGGGTTAGAAAGAGTTAGAAAAGAGAAAAGCGGTGTTTTTTTGCTAAAATTGAGGCTCGCTTCGATTCGAAACATTTTCCCTCAAAAAAGGAGTCTTTTTTTTCAGAAAAAAAGGATGAAAGGGGCCTCTCTGAGAGCTGAATGTTGCCACTTTAGTATAGCTCTTTTTAAAATTCTGGGAGAGAAAAGAAAAAAAAAGCACGTTCGTTTTCAGCCTTTTTTCAGGCAACCCCTGAAACTAGCTAATTGAGCGCCCTTTTCTCTTATTAGTACGAAAAGGAAATAAGCATTTTGTGTGCGGATATGAAAGAATGCTTTTAAAAAGGTTTTAGATTTCAATCTTTCTTTTATAATTAAGTAAGAGCTTTGAACGGGAAGAGCTTTGAACGGGAAGAGCTTCGAACGGGAAGGGCTTTGAACGGGAAGAGCTTAAACAATTAGGAAATTGATTAGAAATGATTTTGGTGCCTAAAACAGAGCACAATACCTTTTCGAGTTAAATCCAATCCCGAAATTTCCCTTTTGGATTGATCAAATCCCTTTCTTCTCAAGTCAAGATCTTACTATTGTTTAGAACATAGTTTACAGTGGCTAGCTAGCTTAGCTAGTTAGCTTACGAGGTTTCTAAACATTCGATTGTTTGATCAGCTTCATTCCTTGAGCTTGAGCTTCATTCCTTCAAGGCTTACTCCATGGTTTTCTGTTATTTGACTTGTTTCTGGATACAATCTCAACTTCTCAAGTCTCAAATAAGCATGCCCTCCAATATTTCAGAAAGCTCTTTCTTTTTTCTTTCTTTTTCCTTTTTTTTCTTTAATATTATTGACGTGTCAATAACATTTCGGATGCCCGTCAACAAAAGCAGATAAGATTGGTGAAAAGAGAAGAAAAAGAGAAAAAAACGGTTGAAATACTTTTTTTCTCGACAAGAACAAATCGGAAATGGATCGAAGAAATCAAAAAAAAGAGGGATAGGAAATGAAAGGGGAATGCAATGGACATTCAGAAAATAATCGATAGAGACACAGATCGTCTAGTTGTCTCAGTCTTCATCTTAAACCTTTGTCGCCTTTTCATAA